>APFE030658272.1:0-40858 GCA_000404065.3 Pinus taeda
TGTTTTGCTTTTCACCGATCTGTTTATGCTCGGGGCTCTTGAGCAATGCCTTCCATATAAAGTTTCAATTCAATGCACATATTACATGGAAATAAATCTTCTGCCCACACATACTCTTGTTATGAACTTTCGTAATTAAAAATTGTCTCTGTTGTTAATATCCGGGGATGACCTTTGAAACTCTTTTCTCGTTGAAGCTTGGTCCTATCTTCATAGACTGTCGTTCGAATTCTGCTTTCTCTGGCCCCATCAGCGTATAATTGTCTTACCTGCATCATGGATCAACTGTTCAAATCAACCTAATGGTGGTCGTCGAATTAATCTGGACAGCTAGGACGGCATAACAAGTCAAATCCAAACATAGATTTCATAAGTGGAACGCTAAGGCATAACCAGTAGCGGAGTCGATGCCTCCCGTTGAGTTTTCTTGATCTACAATATTAAGAAATGGGTGGACTCTCTTTGCATTACTTTTTGACAGTGCCCTCACAAGAGTGAATGGACTCATACCAAGGGGGCCATCTGGAATAATGAAAATATGGGATGGTAAAGGAATCTCCCAGAAATTATATATACTGCCTGTCACATGCCATCAGACCCCAACACAACCAACACTTGATGTGCTGATTTTTCCTCCACAGATTGTGTGCGAAGCCCATCACTGAGAACATAATATATGACAACTGTGTTTGTCTCTGTGTATTCGTTTACTGAATATATGACAACTGCATTTGTTTCTGTTCTTGGATTTCTGATTGGATTCACCCCCTTGGTCACCAGTTAAGTTGGCTTGATTGGTTCTGTAGTCATATATATACAAGAGACCAAGTCTATTTAACATTAATATGATGCGAACCAGTCATTCAATTAGAAAAGAGAGACGCTTACAACAACCTGTATATGTTACAGGTGGTAGGCTGAGACTTTTCACTAGCTCATGGGTCAAGGTAAGAACAAGGCTGAGGCCGTAGACGAATGAATCAATTCTTCAGGAATAAAAGGAAGACGAATAGCCAAATCGACTAGAATGGCCACGAAAGTTATGCCCTAGTCATTCAATAGGCTTCATATTACAGTCAAACGTTTTTATGATCCTTACATCGTGTCTGTCACAGAAACTTGCTTACCTGGGTCGAGACTTAGCGGATATGGAATTGGCACAAATTGTTTTATTACATTGAAATCCTTTTGCTCAGAAGTAGTCCTTGATATGCTATAATGGAAGGGTCCAAACAAACCTTTGTTGGTCCTTAATTTAAACCTTCAATGAGCCGCAGGTCCCATAAGAGCTTGAAACATAATTGAATCTGTTCAGAATGCTCAGAAGAATAGGCCAAGATTCATAGATCCATTTCAGGCTTAAAATGAATTCGATGTGATGGAGGATCTGAAATTATAGACTTCTAGAGGAGTCACATAAGATAATGATGCTCAGATGCAATGTTGTTAATCACAGTAATTGAATAGGGACAAGAGGTAAACATTATAAATTAATCCCTTCTTGCACCAGATCAGTGAGATAACCCCAAAAATCGAAACAGTGTATGCATAAAGCATACAGCTGTACAGTCCGTTCAATATATATATATATATCACACAACATTTTTTTTAAATCCGCTGAATATATATACCACACAACGTTTTTTAATGCCACATACCAGACATACATATCACACAGCGTTTTTTTTTAATCCGCTCAATATATATATCAAACCAGAACATCGTTTCATATCCGCTCATATATCAAACAGCGTTTTAATACAGATACCACATCGTTTCATATCCGCTCAATACATATATCAAACCAAAACATCATTTCATATACCAGACAGCAATGGAAAGAGCAGATACGGTCCAAAACCTTCAGGCATTCTTTGTTAGGCAACGTTCCCTTCAGGCGTTCTTGTTAGGCAGCGTTTCCTTCAGGCATTCTTGTCAGGCAGGTGTTTCCTTCAGGTAGCGTTACTCTTTCAGTCATTCTTGTCAGGCAGCATTTCCTTCAGGCACTGTTACTCTTTCAGTCGTTCTTGTCAGGCAGCGTTTCCTTCAGGTGTTGGATAGAGGAGCAGAAGGCAGGCAGTGCTGGTCAGGTGGCAGCTAAATTCTAGCTGAGGAAATATTCATAAGTAATGGCAGAAACCATAAAACAAATGGTTCAAATATTAGCAGGGCAGGATATCGCCTGCTCTGATACCGTGTTAAACACACATGGAGAGCGAGAAAGAATAGGAAAGATAAAGCATGCATTACAATTTTATTAACAATAGATATACATTTATAGTACAATATGGTGACCGTTGGGATTCACATCCCAAGGTCCCTTGGACTGCTTAGTATCTTTAGCTTCCACACTAACCCATTTAGGATTAGGTGTCCAACAGCTCCTCCCCTTGATTGAAAAGGAGATCAAGAAATTGTTGGCTGCCAAAATCATAGTTCCTCTGAGATATTATAAGTGGGTAGCCAACCTGGTTGTGGTGAGGAAGAAAAGTGGAGAAATCAAGCTTTGCGTTGATTTCAGAAACGTCAACAAATGCTCTAAGAAAGATAATTACCCTCTGCCTAAGATGGAGCATTTGTTGCAGAAAGTCTCAGGAGCTGAAGTGATGTCTTTCCTAGATGGATTTTCAGGATATAACCAGCTTGTTGTGCATCTAGATGACCAAGAAAAGACTACATTCACCACTCCTTGGGGCACTTTTATGTAGTCCAAGATGCCTTTTGGGCTGATGAATGCTGGAGCCACCTTTCAGAGAGTTATGAATATAATGTTTGTAGGAGAGAAGGATAAGTTTGTCCTTGTCTACCTAGATGATATAATAGTATACTCCAGCAGCCATCAAAACCAATTGCAGCACCTAAAGAAAGTGTTGCTGAAGTGCAGAAGGTTTGGGATTTCAGTCAATCCTAAAAAGTCATAGTTTGCTTTACAAGAGGGCAAGTTGTTAGACACATTGTCTCTACTGCAAGTGTCAAGATTGATCCAGAGAGAGTAAACGCAATAAATACTTGTTTGTCCCAAGATCGAAGAAGGACACCCAATCCTTTTTGGGCAAGATAAACTTTGTAAGGAGGTTTATTCCTAATTTTACCGAAATTGTAAAACACATCACCTCCATGCGAAAAAATGGATTAGCAATCAAATGGACAGATGCAACAAGAAGATCATTTGAAGCCATCAAAAGGGCCATTATGGAAGCTCCTACTTTGGGCAACCCAAACTATAGCAAGGAGTTCCATATATTTTCATTTACCTCAGGTGACACTCTTGCAGTAGTTTTATTGCAACAAATGATGAAGGTTCAGAGCATCCAGTGGCATTCTTCAGTAAAACATTAAGGGATGCTGAACTAAGGTATGATATTATAGAAAAATAGGCTTATGCTCTTATCAAATCTCTAAAGGCTATTAAAATATACATTTTGCATTCCAAGGTAATTACATATGTGCCCTCTGCTTTAGTTAAAGATGTCCTAATGCAGCCAGATGTTGATGGAAGAAGGGAAAAGTGGATTGCGAATCTAATTGAATTCAATATAGAATTGAAGCCCGCCAAGCTTGTCAGAGTTCAGGGCCTTACCAAACTAATGGCTGAAGAAAATTACAGGATGTTGGACATAAATTGGATAAGCGAAATTTCAGAAGATGGACAAACAAAAGAAATAGTTGGACCAGGGCAGAACCAAGCATTGGCAAAAAATCTAGCTTCTTGTGAATGGTATTCTAAAATAACTCAATTCTTGTTGAAGCTAGAAGTTCCCCCAGGCCTTAGTTCAAGCCAAGCCAGGACTGTTAAGCTCAAAGCAGCCAAGTATTGCACTCATGAAAACTTGTTGTATTGGAGGGACCCCTCTGGAATTCTTTTGAGGTGTATGGATAAAGAGCAATCCATGGAGGTCATGCAGCAGTTCCATTCCAGCATGTCTGGAGGAAATCACTAATGGAAAACCACAACCCACAAGATCCTTGGAGCTGGGTACTATTGGACCACCTTATTTTCAGATGTATTTTCATTTGTGAAATCTTGTGACGGGTGCTAGAGATTTGAAGGAAAACAGTAGTTGAAGTCCCTGCCCTTAAAGCCAATACATGCCAATGGCCCTTTCCAGCAGTGGGGTTTGGATTTTATAGGAGAAATTAATCCACATTCCAGTGGCTAACAAAGATGGATTTTAGTAGCCACTGACTACTTCACTAAGTGGATTAAGGCCATTCCTACTAGGAAAGCTGATCACCATGTGGTCATGAAGTTCTTAACTGAAAACATTTTCACCAAGTTTGGTTGCCCGCATAAATTAGTAACAAACAATGCAGCAGCCTTCAAGGCAAAAGAGTTGGTGGACATGTGTGACTCAATGGGCATTAAACTAGTTCATTCCAACTCATATTACCCTCAAGGCAATGGCTTAGCAGAATCATCCAATAAGAGCTTGATAAAGATAATCAAAAAGCTATTGGAGGATAACAAAAAGAACTGGGATGCCAAGCTGAAGTATGCATTGTGGGCTGACAGAGTGACTACCGAGAGATCCATAGGAAATTCTCCATTCAAGCTGGTATATGGCACTAAGGTTGTATTTCCAATTCAATTAACCCTCCCTGTGGCAAAGTTCTTGTAGGAAGAGCAGAATGAAGAAGATGACATGGCAAAAAGAATCAGCGAACTGGCCGAAGTGCATCAAATCAGAGATCAGATAGTTGACACGTCTACAACACATCAGAAGAGAATTAAAGAAGCCTTTGACAAAAGGGCAAAGATAGACAATTTTCAAGTTAGGGACTTGGTTCTAAAACGAGATGCACTCAAGGAAAAGAAAGGTAACCATGGGAAGTTTGATGCTCTGTGGAGTGGGCCTTTTATCATTTCTCAAATCCAGGGGAACAACACTTTCATGCTGCAAAGCATGGAAGGAGAGATAGTTTTTGGTGGCCCAAATAATGGGTGATTTTTGAAAGCTTATGTCATTTAAGGTCTTCTGGCCTTAACGTTGTAAATATGTTGTTTTATCAGTTCTTAGTATAGGCTCAATTAGACTCCATGCCCAATGGAATACTAGGAAGTTTTGTTGATCTGTTTTTGTAGGAAAGGCATTGATCTATAGTTCTTGAGACCTCACAGGGAGGATCTCATCCCCAGAAGGAGCCAGTGTTAGCTCCGCTATATAACTATGGTTTTTGAAGGTCAGAGATAAGCTCGAGTGGACTAGTTATGCTAAAAGAAGCCCAAAGCAGTCATTTTCCTTCTTTTTCCCTTGCTCCGCTTACTCTCCTTCATCCCTGTTTCCCCTGTTTTTCTTCTAAAGACCAACAAATTTCCTTTTACTTTAAGCCCTGAGTGCCAAGTCTAAAACCTCATAAAACACCCCATACTCCTTTGTGCCTTTGTAAACCCATCGCCTCATCTCGGCCGTTGATCTTCCCCACCGATCCAATGGCTATCATCATGCCCAATAAAGCAAGCTGCGTGCCCTTTTCCCAACCGTCCGATCAACTCCACCACGATCTGACGACATTCACTCTCCCCGTGCTCGTAACCCGATCAGACGTTAGCGTGCTATGAGAGTGATTTTTCTTTCTCATCTGCCGCTATGTGTCGATCGCTGGGTGGGATCGTACGCCCTTGTCCTTTTACTGCTTCATGCCCAAAGGCGGTGTGAGCAATATCATTTACCACCTAACCCGTCTGCCCGCCCGATAACTACTGTGTAGCTTCACCGCCTGATCACCGCTAGATCTGTCCGCCTAAGATCTAATGGCCCAAAATCAACCCGCTCCCACATCGTCTGACAGAACGAGCCATCTTGGCCATCTATTCTCTTGATCTAATGATCATCCTTCCCTACCATCTCGACCGTTCATTCGCCCATGTACTCCACGTCCTTTGACCACTCTGTTTTCCCGACGAAGGAAGGTGACCAGCATACCTGTACCAGGCACAGTAAAGTGCCAACAACCATGTTTAATAGGTAGTATGGCTAAGGGAGAGAAAGTACAAGCATGATCCTGTAACTGCATTTACCAGCTATGGAGCTGCACTGATATGAACACTCCAACTATCTAAGAGGATAGCACAGCACCTGAAAGGATCAAATTCACTCACTGAAGCAAGCAAGCATGTTCAAAGACTCCATCATGCAGTTAAATGCAGTTGGTGGTCAATTATGACCCCTCCATACCTAAACAACCAAGTGCCTTTGTAATGTAAAACTATAAATACCCAAAAACAAGATGTAATCAAGGTTGATGGTTGATGTTTTGATGTAAGGTTCAACTTCTGGAGACTGTGGATATTTTGCCACTTGAGACGTCCGTCTTCATTTTCAGCTAATACAAGCTTCTTTTGCTGTTAACTGCTCACTTTTCATTTTCTCTCTTTTCTGAGTTGTGCCTGATATGTTGTATTCTTGATCTTTAAGGTTTAACACTAGAAAGCTATCATCCTGTCTAGGTGTTAGATTGTTGAATGTATCAGTGAATAAGTTTTCTAGGTTTCTTTCTATCTAGTGTCGGAGAGTTGTCATCCTGTCTGTGCATTAAAAGAATAGATTTGGAGGCTCCTTACTAGTTGCAACTAGCTATCACATGGTCTTCTACATCTGCGGGTGTGGTGAGTATTCTCCATATTCACTTTATCTCTAAACTGTAAGTAGTTGGTGGTCTAAAGCCTTGTAGTCTGGGGGTGTTCACGCATGTCTGGAGTGAAACAAAGTAGAAATGTTTATTTGGCTTGGACAAGCATCATTCCTTCCATTCATCCATTGCAACAATAAGTTGAATTTATATGTTACCAGACATCTCCAAGCTACAACCTAAGAGAGTTTCTTGGAGCGATAACAGCAACAACAATGAGTTAAACATAGACACATTTTAGAAAACATGTAACATGATTCTTAACCATGGATATTCACATTGATATTACACAGAAATTCTTAATATGTAAATAGGCATTGCTACAATATCATCGGCTAATACCATGGCTTACTAATATCACATGTAAAAAAAACCATATGATATTTTTTTAATTAATCAGTGTAATTAAAGAGGAAGAAAGAACATAAATAGTTTTGAGATAAATCTCACCTTTTATATGTGATTATTACTAAGAATATTTGTGGAGATTTTTTTATCATGTGAAAAACACTTGTTATTTCATTGAAATCAACATATATAAATTATTGTTCAATTACAAACTCTTGGATATGTTTGCCAGGAGTTATGGTATTCTATTAATCTAAAAGATAAAACAGTCAAACATAAAAACATGCAAGTTCCAGTTCAGAAAAATGTTGTTGGCATTCATTCTAAGGAAATCAATGATTCTTTTCTATAATCACTAAATGTCCTACATGTTGGAGTAATGTTTCCTTTAATCTTCAACATTGTGTTTCCTATGGTATGTGGAGGTTAAATCCCTAACACACAACTAATAATTATAGATAATTAAATTAAAATTATGGAAATCCAAAATGAAAATAGTGGCACATATTTGAGTATACATTTAAGAAAATTACATAATAAAATTTTTAACAATACAGATTCATCCCTAATTTACATGAAATTTATTTTTTAAATAGTTCTCTTACATACATGGATTATCAATATCATACATTCAAAAATTCACAACTCATATATATATATATATATATATATATATATTTATAAGTTTAAAAAACAAATTATATTTAAAATTTGAGTTAATCTCAACTAGTATTCTTAATTTTGATAATTAAATAAAATTCGAAAATTTTGTTAAAAAATAAATATCAAACAATATAAATCTATCCAATCACAAAATTGCTCAAATTTTTTTTTTAGTTTTTTCACTTGAATAAAAATCCTATTTTTTTATTTATATCTCTTACAACTAATTTTAACAATGTTTATATAAGATATTAGTGAATATATTTATTATTTTTTTAAAATATCATTAATTATGTTAAATGTAAAATTCATTATAATTTTATAAAAAATTTAAAAAAATCAATAAAATAAAAGAGGTATGACTTTCTAGCTGACATTTCGATGGAGCCACATTTTATTTGGCTAAATGTTGAAGCTTCGACACCATCTAAATGTAGATGCAGACAATATTGCAATTTTGGGGGCATCCAATTTTTGATAGCCTAAGAGAATAATCAAATGAATGACATCCTAGTGCAGTATCTTCTCCCTTTCCATGTCACTCTTGAATATAAGAATCATATCGTTATGAAAATGACAGTATCTAATTTACTGATCCTTTTTGACATCTCATATTTTTTCTAGTGTTTCAGATATCATTGCTAGTTATCATAAAGTGCTATATAAAAAAAAATATGGGTCTAATTTATGGGATCTAAATTTTGAATCTCATATTTTTTACATATTACTTTAAAAGAAGATAAGAACTCATTGAACTACACCCAATGAGTGGGTGCTATAAAACTTTAATCAGTACGAATTACATCTAAAAATGTGAGTGAATGGATTCTTCTGACAAATAGGATAAGATTTTTCTCAGTACCAGTAAACAACTAAAATTACGAGTAAAAAACTAAATTAAACTGAGGAATCCACAGTGACGTTGTAGCTTCTGAGTACAAAGTTAAGGAGGAGGAACAATGGAGCCAAGGGATGGTGCACCATAACTAGGAGGAATATCAAAGAGGAAGGAACGCGCCCACACAATGAAAAACCTTGTACACTGGAGACATGGAACGGGCCACGAGACTCATACGTTACAGGAATATTAACAACCGCGACACACATGGGTAACTAGAGTTTCAGAAGTGTATTATGGAGAGTTAATAACAACTCTGTGATTTTAGAGGAGATTGGTTTCTGCGAGTATATAACAGGATGAGTGACACCATGGACATAGCCACAGTAGGTAGTTAAAAATGCTAGTAGACGACCTAGAAACAACCTTTGGTGTGGCCCAACATAGTAACATAAGCTAAGGAATTATGAACTAAAGTGAACCGTTCGGCTTTGTCAGGGCGAGTAGAGTCATGGAACAGGTCGTGGAGCTTCAAGAGACTAAGGATGCCCTCTAAACTCGTCAGTTTAAAAAGGCACGGACATGGAAGGGAAGAAATTACCTGTTTCTAGTGTCTGAACTATAATTTTGGTGGGATAAGATGGTGGAAACATGGAATGGATAATTGTAAACAATAAAAAGAGGATCATTGTTGAATACAATGACTATAGTAGAGACGGGACATTACAGGGTTGTTGTTCATAGGTTATATAGAGAGGGTTTTTTACAGAGCAGTCTAGACCTATCGAGGGCGTCGACTTGCGTTTCAAACATTGGAATTCAAAATATCTGACAACACCAGATTGCTAGATGGCAGGTGATCTATAAATTAAGGAGATGCCAATAATTCACAAACTTTACACTAATCCCCCTACACACGTCTCTTTGAATTTGATATGATCACTGTGAGGACGACTCAATATTGGAAAAAAATCCCAACTTCACATACAACTGGTGGCAGAATAATGGTGCTCTATGGGTATGTTTGGATGCTGATTGGTTGCCAACACTATGAACGAAATAATTCTGGATCCCCAGCATCCTGATAGAGATCTCCCATCACCAATGACACTTCTCTCCCACGGACTCCATCAGAATTGAGACACAAGCTACCGCTCTTTCACTACTCAATCAGCAGGTGAGATCTAGTAACACTTCAATAATGCCAACAACACATCCTGGTGGCGCCTACAAAACTTCCCAGTGTCCAATAGGAGCGTCCCCACTTGACCAATAGGTCAACGACACACATACAGTCAATTAGTCGGTGGCTCGCGACCAGAATGGTCCAATTGAAAACCGGACCTTCAGGATTGAGGGTTTAACAACTCCACAACAAAGAAATATCAGGAACATGCCAGAGGACTTCTTAACCAATCTAAAAAATTACTTTCTTCTACAACATCACGACAGCAAGGATACGACTCTATGGGGGTGAACATTGTCATGGCTCTGTGAATATAACTCGTTCGGCTGACTGGGGGTGACTGGGGGATTAGACAGAGCACGTGGAGAATCGGAATGGTCCGCAGACATAAAGGATTGGGTTTTGGAACATAGGGGACCACCCTAACTGATCGAACCATGTTGATTTCCTGCTCAACACTCTGAATATGTTGAAATATTAATAATTCCCACTGCGGCATTTATTGCAGCGCTGTTTTGCAAAACCACCGGTCCATTTCATCGCACCGCGTTTTGCCTTAAGCTGTTTTTCTCGGGAGGCTCCAATCACACCGACTAGTTGACGCCTGTCCACAGTTCCAAAACCACTCATTCCCCAGCCCGCAATATTCGTGCGATTTTGACCTCCGGGGATTGCTATCAATCGTCGGCTTGCATTTATGGTAGAAGTGATTTAATGTATTTACCGTGGTTGGTAGAATTATAGGTAAATATTTTAGTTCACTTTGTAAGGAAGTATGGCACAATTAAAAGAAAGGTATAGGGATAAGTAAATATTGGTAAAAACTATTTAATTTTAATGTTTTTTTAATGCATGGGTGTAATTCTTGTTTTACGGGACAAGAAAAGGTAAAAGCTATATGTTTTTTTGTTTTTAACATATCCAATGTAATGTTTTTGTTAAAAAAAAAGTTTTCGTAGTATGCAGCAGCCTATATGGATGATGAAATATTTACACAGCAGTGTAAATATACATTGCAGAGATAGTGTTCAATGTAATGTAATGAAAGTGGAGGGAAAAGGAGAAGAACGCACAGAGTGCGAATGACTGTATGATTTTTTTTTGTTGAAATGTATGTAACAACACCGTATATAAAGAAAGTAAATGTAAAATTTTACACACACAGCAGTGTAATTTTGTGCAAAAAGAGACAGAGTACTTTTTTTGGAAGTTCTTGGTGAATCTTTCTGTTAAGAGGAAGAGCTTTTGTAACAGGTTGTTTTTTTATTAATGAATACAAGTGTTTATGTGCGTTGTTGAAAACTCTGTGCTCCAGCAAACAATCTTTTTGCTTCCTTGTGCAAAAACAGAGTATCATTCTCTGGGTTAAAACAGAGCATTGTTTCTCTGTTCATTTTTGTTTGAAATTACCAGAAATTTCCAACATGTTATCAGAGCTTGTCCAGACTCTTTGAAGGTGTCAAAGAAGCTGAAAGAAGGTTTTTTTGCTGCAACAACTTCTCCCGCAGAATGAAGACTCAGTCAAAAGAATCCAAGGTATTTCTTTGTAACAGGTTGTTTTTTTATTAATGAATACAAGTTTTTATGTGCGTTGTTGAAAACTCTGTGCTCCAGCAAACAATCTTTTTGCTTCCCTGTGCAAAAACAGAGTATCATTCTCTGGGTTAAAACAGAGCATTGTTTCTCTGTTCATTTTTGTTTGAAATTACCAGAAATTTCCAACATGTTATCAGAGCTTGTCCAGACTCTTTGAAGGTGTCAAAGAAGCTGAAAGAAGGTTTTTTTGCTGCAACAACTTCTCCAGCAGAATGAAGACTCAGTCAAAAGAATCCAAGGTATTTCTCAAAGTTTTTTTTTGTGTTGTTGTTGAAAACAATCAGTGATTTTTAGAAGCATAGTTTAGAGTGCAAGAATGGCTGGCACCAACACCAACACTAGCATGGGTATCTGTAATACCCAGCTCCCACAATTTAATGGGAAAAACTATGACTATTGGGCAATAACCATGAGAGCCCTGTTTGCCTCACAAGACTTATGGGAATTTGTTGAGGATGGTTTTGAAGAACCAACAGATGAAAATGAGTTTAATAATTTAACTCAGGTAGAGAAAGCTCTATTGAAGAGCTATAAGAAGAAGGATTCTAAAGCCCTCCTCTTCTTATATTAAGCAGTGCAGGAGAGTGTGTTTCCAAGGATAGCAACAACCAAGACATCCAAAGAAGCATGGCAAACTTTCAAGATAGCTTATCAAGGCATGCAGAAAGTGAAGACAACAAAACTACAGTTGTTGAAGAGAGATTTTGAGAATCTATGCATGGAGTCAGACAATATTGACTCATTCTTCACACAAGTAATTGGTCTGGTCACACAGATAAGGTCTCATGGAGAGATTCTTGAAGAAAGGAGGATTGTGGAGAAACTATTGAGAGTTCTACCCTCAAAGTTCGATGTGATTGTCATCACCATAGAAGAGACAAAGCATCTCACAAATTTCTCAGTTGATGAACTACATGCATCACTGATAACACGAGCAGAGATTGAGTAGGAATGAAAATTCATCTCTAAAACATGTCTTCAAGACCTAGATGTCCTTTGGAAGAGGAAGAGGTCAAGGAAGGGGAAACAAGAGAAGAAGAAGAAAAAGCCAAAACAGAGGTGGAAGAAACGGTTCAACAAATGTTCAAGGAAGAGGCAGCAATCCAAATCAGAACCAAGGCCAAGGTAGCAGCCAACAAAGTGGACAACATCATGCTCAAGGACAAAGGTGTGAAAAATCCAATGTCCAATGTTATTATTGTAAAAAATATGGGCATTATGCAAATGAATGCAGGAAGAAGCAGCATGTTATGAATAATAGATCTAGTGTAAATTTCACTAGAGAATATATCAGCGAATATAATTTGTTGTTAGCTTGTAATATGGTTGAAACAAAGAGTGATGATATATGGTTTCTAGACTCCGGTTGCAGTAACCATATGACAGGGAACATATCCCTGTTTTTTAAGTTAGATCGGAGTGTGAAGTCACAAGTCACACTTGGGACTGATAGTAAAGTTTCTATTATGGGAAAAGGTGAAGTAAAAATCTTTACAAAGAAAAGTGAAAAGAAAACCATAGCAGATGTCTATTATGTTCCCGGAATGAAGTGTAACCTCTTAAGTATTAAACAACTTGTTCAAAAGGGGTACAATGTTTTCTTTAAGAATGATGTATGCACCATCATGGATAGAAAACCCAACAAACTATGTATTGTTGAAGTGAAGATGACAAGGAACAGGATGTTCCCTCTCAGGATAAATGTAGATTTGAAAAATGGAGTTGAAATTGTAGCAATGACACAAGAGGCTTTCCAAAATGAACCAAAGGATGAAAATTGGTTGTGGCACTTGAGATTTGGACATCTCAACTTTGGAGGTCTTAACATGTTGAATAGAAAAGGAATGGTAAGAGGATTACCATTGATAGAGAAACTGGACAGCCTTTGTGAAGGTTGTATCTTGGGGAAACAGCACAGAGAAAGTTTTCCATCAGGGAAAAGCATAAGGGCAAAAGCACCCTTAGAGATTGTCCACTCAGATTTATGTGGACTAATGCAAACTCCATCACTTGCAGACAGCCTCTAGTTTCTAACATCATTGATGATTTTACCAGAAAAACTTGGGTATATTTCATGAAGAACAAAAGTGAAGTGTTTGGAAAATTTTGAAATTTCAAAGCACTTGTAGAAAACCAAAGTGGGCTGCATATCAAAGCTCTAAGAACTGATAGAGGAGGTGAGTATATCTCCAAAGAATTTCTACGTTTTTGTAGAGAAAATGGAATTCATAAGCAATTTACCACAAGGTACACTCCACAGCAAAATGGTGTTGCTGAAAGGAAGAATAGGACAATCATGGATATGGCGAGGAGTATGTTAAAGGCAAAGCATTTGCCAAATTATTATTGGGCTAAATTTGTACACTGTGCAGCGTACATTTTGAATAAGTGTCCTGCGAAAGCAGTCATGAACAAAGTGCCAGAAGAAGCATGGAGTGGGAGAAAGCAAGGAGTCATCTACATGAAAGTTTTTGGATGTGTGGCTTATGCACACATTCCAGATCAGCTAAGGAGGAAGTTGGACAACAAAGGGGAGAAATGTATTTTCATTGGATACAGTAAGGAATCCAAAGCTTACATATTGTATAACCCATCCACCAAGAAGTTTTTCGTGAGCCGAGATGTTCAGTTCATTGAGGAGGAAGCTTGGGATGAAAGCATAGAGAAAAAAGTGAATGTTAAAAGCTCTTTGTCACATAATGAAGATGATGAGGAGATGGCTGAAATACATCCCCAAACAGCAGAGCCAACACAAGGGCAGCAAGAGACACCCTTGAGGAGAAATGAAAGTGCTTCTCCAAGCACACCACAAGGAGGAAATTCAAGTGCTTCTTCAAGCACTTTTACACCAAATGAAAGAGGTAAGAAGTTCAGAAATTTAAGTGATATTTATGAACAAGATGAAACAAATGAAGGTTCAAATTCTTTGTTTTTCTTATATTGCCATGTTGATGACCCTGTTCATTTCGAAGATGCAATTAAGGATAGGAAATGGATAGAAGCTATGGATGAGGAGATCAATGCCATAGAAAGAACAAGACATGGGATTTGGTTGAACTACCAAAAGGAAAAGAAGTCATTGGAGTTAAATGGATTTACAAGACCAAGAGTAATGCTGAAGGAAAAATAGAAAGACACAAGGCAAGACTTGTTCTCAAAGGATATAAGCGGCAGTATGGGAGAGACTATGAGGAAAAATTTGCACCAGTTGCTAGAATGGAAACCATGAGAGCAGTGATGTCCACAGCACCACAAAACAAGTGGAAAATTTATCAAATGGACATGAAGTCAACATTCCTAAATGGAGTGTTAATGGAAGAGGTTTACATTGAACAACCTCCAGGCTATGAAAAGAAAGGCCAAGAGCACAAAGTGTGCAGATTGAAGAAAGCTTTTTATGGGCTGAAGCAAGCACCAAGAGCATGGTACAGCAGGATAGATTCCTATCTACAGAAAAATGGATTTGAAAAGTGTGAGCGAGAACCCACTCTCTACATCAAAGAAAAATATGGTAAAATACTAATTGTTGTGTTATATGTTGATGATGTTATTTTCATAGATAATGATGAATATCTTATTGAAAATTTCAAAGCAGTCATGAAAGAAGAATTTGAAATGACTGACATGGGTTTGCTGAGATACTTCTTAGGAATAGAAGTAGAACAAAATGGAAATGGGATTTTTATCTCACAAGAGAAATATGCAAATGAAGTGTTGGAAAGATTTAATATGCATGATAGCAATGTAGTAATCACTCTCACAGTGATGGGATTAAAAATCAGCAAAGAGGACAGCAGTAAGGATTTTGATCCTAGTTTGTAAAAGAGCATAGTTGGCAGCCTTATGTATTTGACTGCAACTAGGCTGGATATAATGCATGCTGTTAGTTTAATTTCCAAATTCATGGAGAGGCCAAAAGAAGCACATTAGCAAGTAGCAAAAAGAATTCTGAGATATGTTAAAGGTACTAAAAAGTTTGGAATTTTATATATTACCTCAGAATGTTCAAATTTAATTGGATACACTGATAGTGATTGGGCTGGAAGTGTAGATGATCGGAAAAGCACATCCGGTTATGTTTTTCACATGGGTTCAGAAGCTATTTCATGGGCTTCTAAGAAAAAACCTATTGTAGCGTTGTCTACATTAGAGGCTGAATATGTGGCAGCTACAACAGCAGCATGTCAAGCAGTTTGGATGAGAAGGATGTTAAGGAGTTTAGGCCAAAAGCAAGAAAAAGGAACTGTGATTTTTTGTGACAATAGCTCAGCTATTGCATTATCCAAGAATTCAGTGTTTCATAAGAGAACGAAACACAGGCACAAAGTTTCATTACATCAGAGAATTGGTAAGCAATGGAGAAATTGTCTTAAAACATTGCAGGACTTAGGAACAGGTTGCAGACATTCTGACAAAACCATTGGACCAGAAAAGTTTTGAATTTTTGAGGAAATGTCTGGGTATGACTGATAACCCAGCATTTGAAATTAAAGGGGAGTGTTGAAATATTAATAATTCCAACTGCGGCATTTATTGCAGCACTGTTTTGCAAAACCACCAGTCCATTCCATCGCACTGCCTTTTGACAAAAGCTGTTTTTCCCTAGGAGGCTCCGATCACACCGACCAGTTTACGCGTGTCCTCAGTACGGTTCCAAAACCACTCATTCCCCGGCTGGCAATGTTCGTGCGATTTTGACCTCCGGGGGATTGCTGTCAATCGTCTGATTAAATCAATGGGCTTGCATCATTTGAACTTACGTGAAGTAAATTTTTGGTTGACCGCCAGTTTCTCCGTAAAAGTGATTTAATGTATTTACTGTGGTTGATAGAATTATAGGTAAAGATTTTAGTTCATTTTGTACGAGAGTATGGCACGATTAAAAGAAAGGTATGGGCACAAGTAAACGTTGGTAAAAACCATTTAATTTTAATGTTTTTTTTTATGCACGGGTGTAATTCTTGTTCTACGGGACAAGAAAATGTAAAAGTCATATGTTTTTTTTTTGTTTTTGACATATGCAATGTAATGTTTTTGTTAAAAATAAAAGTTTTTGTAGTGTGTAGCAGCGCATATGAAGGATGAAATATTTACACAGCAATGTAAATATACATTTCAGAGATAGTGTTCAATGTAATGTAATGAAAGTGGAGGGGCAGCAGCGCGATAAGAAAAAGGGGAAGAACGCACAGAGTGCGAATGACTGTATGAATTTTTTTTTTTTGTTGAAATGTATGTAACAACAGGGTATGTAAAGAAATTTACACAGAAGTAAATGTAAAATTTTACAAACACAATAGTGTAATTTTGTGCAAAAAGAGGCAGAGTAATTTTTTTTTGGAAGTTCTTAGTGAATCCCTCTGTTAAGAGGAAGAGTTTTTGTAACAGGTTGTTTTTTTATTAATGAATACAAGTTTTTGTGTGTGTTGTTGAAAACTCTATGATCCAACAAACAATCTTTTTGCTTCCCTGTGCAAAAACAGAGTATCATTCTCTGGGTTAAAAGAGAGCATTGTTTCTCTGTTCATTTTTGTTTGAAATTACCAGAAATTTCCAACAAGCTCGGTCGACTGTGGAAACTAACAGAAACACGCACAGATTGAAAGTGAACTGGAGTTTCTGCCCTATAATTGGCTGACTGGGTTGAACAATGATGGACAACCACATCCTTCAGCCTTCATCCCCAAAGGTGGAACAACTGATTGACAACATAGTTTAAGCGGAAGAACAATATCTCTGCTTCAAAACACTGAATGATCCTTCTCTCTCCCGAACCATCGCTCAACAACGTAAGAGACCAGAGCACAACAAGCCATATGACACTGACAAAAAGAAAAACAGAGCTATCAAAGTGGCCTCATAGCTCCTTGGACTAGTCCTTGATGCCGATGGCTACTAGGAGGAATCAATAAAACTCAAAACTATGACATTGGTTAGCCGATGAATATACTGCAAATTGAACGAGGTACAGATGTGAAAATGGATGGACACATGGTGGCTAACCAAAATAAATTACCAGCCTCACATCAACGCACTTTAGAATGGTTGGTTTGCATTCAATTTCAATACCATGGATGATGCAACCAAAATTGCTAAAAGTCCATGGGTACGTGGGCAGGTATACTTAACACTACAATGTTGGACATTTGGATTTGATCCAGTCACAAAACTCCTAGAAGGAACATAATATGGATGAATCTCTCGGGACTGCCCCTGGAATTATGGACTAGGAAGGTAATAACGAATATTGCAAACATTATTGGCAAGCTCTACTACCTAGACGAAGGATGCCTAAGGGTAAAGAACAAGCACACAACATGGGTTCTCATTGAATAAAAAATTGCAGGGGGGAGTTTTGCAATAAATTAATTTATACTGAGGATCGTGCTCACGAAAGTAAATCACCGACTTCTGGGCAGTGCCCTTCCGATGCCTCTACTGTTGTGGGACGGGACACCTAATGTCCAACTATCCAAAATGATATGGACCAAATTCCCGCTCACATATCGATGTTGATGGAAGACGAGAAAAAATCAAATTAAACAAAACCATAATCCATGAAAATACAGGTATTCACACACGCCCTCCTCCATCCTCCAATTCGCCTACTTGAACCAACTATCCTGAACTGAATTTGTCCTCCCCAATCCCTAACATACATGTTCACTAGAATCCTCCACCCCAATGCTCCACTCAAATGATGTTACTCACTCCCCCCCGCTACATTAAACTGGTCATAAAATCCTCATCTCACTTCGTTACTCAGCCACTGTCAACACTCCTTAACCATCATCCCAAAACTCGTGCTCCTCTATTGACACCCCTATCATCTGCTAAACTAGACTTATCCTCCCCCATCAAATTTGGGGCCCCATATCGGCTTACACTCACCCCATTATTTGAATACATGGAGTTAGAAGTTCTACACCAAGAGAAACAATTCACAATGGAGCTTGTTACCATTAAAAGATCCTTCTTCAATGATGATATCGCTTCTCCATGCACAACCAAGCAGAAAAATGTCACGACCATGAGAAAAATTGGGAGATATAAAAAGGTCTCTGCCTACTCCCTTGCCCCCATCAACCTTATAAACCACTTCTTGAAATCCTCCATTGTCAAGGCAAAAGTTTCTCTTGCCACCTTCTGGGATGGCCACATTGATGTAAATATCCCCAAATCTCAGGTCCTTAGAGCTGAACCACCTAAATTCGACCTTCCTTAATGATTATTTTATTCATGAATGTACGAGGTATGGGATCAGAACACAAAATATGATCAATTAAAAACATAATTGACATTCACAAACTAGAGACAATGACTTGCAGGGAGACAATTTGGGGATATCTCTCTAAAAAATGTCCAAATTGGCACATTTGTGCTACCAACACATTAGGTTCATCTGGGGTTCTCCCAAGAATGTGGAATCCAAACATCTTCAAATTCAAATCATATAAAACCTATTTTGGAATCATTATCACTGGAGGTAGACACATCACCAAAACAAGCTTCCGCATCATGAACATTTATGCTCCATATGATCACCAAAAGGACTTATGGAACAAGGCCGCCCAGAGCGGACTCCTCGACTTGAACTCCATAATCCTGGCAGAGGACCTTAATCTCATCACTAATCCAACTGAACAATGGGGACAAATGAGTAGACCTTATCCATTGGAGGACTATTTTCATGTTTTCTTCATGGATAAAGGCCTCACGGACACCTCTCCCAATCCTATTGGACCAACTTGGCATAATGGAAGTTCAGGAATACTAGACATTCCAAAATTACTTGATCATTTTTTATTGCAGAAGTATACAATAAGAAAAATGAAGGGTCTCACATCCACCATAATTCACACTAAGATCTCGGATCATTTCCCCAGTTTGCTAAATTGGATGGAAATACACCAAAACAAGGCTCCATCGATCAGATTTAATAATTTTTGGCATAAAGAAATGGACTACATATAATTGGTTAAGTCTTTATGGAAAACGAATGCGACGAATGTGGAGGACATACAAATGGATTAAATTAATCAGAAACTTTGTAGGCTAAAAGACATCAGAAAAAGATGGGCGCACAACAAGAACATGACATTGATGAAGGAACTAATACATATAGCGGAAAAAATTAAGGTCATGGAGGACCACAATGACCCAAACTTATTCTCTACTACTTGAAAATCAGAGATCATGTAGCTAGAAGTATGCAAATTACAAATTATTCTTAGACAGGCTGAAGAACTACAACAAAAAAAATCTCATAATGTGGATATATGATAGGGACAAAAATAGTAAAATTTTTCATAAACACATAACTGGTAGGCGGAAAAAAAATTAATATTTGGAGCATTAACTCAGCCTCTGGAGATCAACAAATAGAACATAAATATAGTGAGGGGGTGGAACTCAAACACTCTAGAGAAATATACCAGGCAAGGTATGAGGTTCCCTTTAATAAACAACTCGAACAATGTGATTTCTATCCCACAACGACTCACAGGGAAGCTTTAGAATAGATGGAACACCCCATGAAAAAGGACGAAGACATCTATGTTCTAAAAGGATTTGGAAAAAAGGAAAAGTCTCAGACCCGATGGAAGGACCATAGAGATATTTCTACAATTTGAAGACATCATGATAGATGAGCTCTCTAAAATGGTGGAAGAGTCCAGAATATATGGTTGGGTTTTCGTTGCCACCAGTCCTACTTTCATCTCACTAATCCAAACGATTGAAAAGCCTGACTCATTTCTAATTTTTGCCCTATATCATTGTGTGACACCACCTATAAAATTAAATCCAAAACTAAAGACAATTGCCTCAAACCCTTCCTACCATCGTAGATCATTGTAGAACAATTTGGCTTCCTCAAACAACGTTAGATCCACGATGCAGTGTTTATAGCACAAGAATGTCTCCATTCCATCAAATATGACAATTTAGATGCCTGCCTCATGAAAATTGTCCTGATCAAAAAATTTGACCACATGGACTGGGAACTTACTTGGATGACCCTGCAGAAGATTAGATTTGACTCCACCATGACTGCCTTGATCCAATCCCGCATAAAATATGCCTCTTTTGCCATATTGATCAATGGACTTACCATTGATTTCTTTTTGGCGTCGCATGGCCTTTGCCAGGGATATGCCCTGTCTCTTATCATTTTATCACCATCATGGATGGTCTTAGCAAAATATTCAATGCTACCAGCAACAATGGGATAATCTTTGGGTGTCTGATCACTACCTAAGTCTCTGTTGCATAATCTTCTGACTATGGGGAAATCAGACCAGCGAGAATGGCACCACATTTTTGAGATATTACAAGACTTTGGGACCCCATATGGGCTTCTCATGAATCAGTCCAAGTCCCTTCTCATAACCACTGACCCAGAGGCAAATTTGTCCACAGTCATATAAAATCCCTTTGGTGTCATTGTTGTACACTTGGACAGGGGTTTCACCTACCTTTGATTCAACTTGAAGCCATTGGGCTGCAAGATCACGGATTGGGACTCACTCCTTAGAAAAATAAAATCAAAATTAAGAGATTGTTTATATAAGTGGATATCATTGTTGATTTGGGGTAGCATCGAACTTAATCTAGCCATGAACTTTGGTGGAGAGGCTAAAACACATGAGATCTCCAATACCCAAAAAGGGTTTGGCCAGATTCTAAATAGTTGGGAAGATATTAAAATAATTAATATTTTTAATGGAGTCCCTAAGTCTAAACATAGGGAAATTAAAATATTAATGTGAATTAATATAAAACTGTGTTAGAATGGTCCAAAATTCATGGATCAAGCCAGATCTAATCTTAATCGTTGATTAGGGACTTAATCTCGGCCTTTGATTTGTCAATGAGAAAAGTAAAATGGAGGCTTGAGGGTCACTTGGAGAACATAGGAGGAGATCAAGATTTCGACTTTCTGGGGCTGGGTATGCTAAGAAAGTTGAGAGAGTGATCAGAGATGCACTTGAGGGGCACTAAATACAAAAGCAGAGAGACAGAGATAGCACCGGGAGGATCAACACAGTAGCTGGAGAGAGAGACGCAAAAATAGTTGGGGTTAGCCAGTCTTGTGCTAGAACAGCTGAAACTCCTGAGTACTGTTGGAACAACTAGGAAAGTTGATGCAGAGGGCAGAAGCCGAAACTGTTGGGAACAACCGGAACTACCGGTAACTACCAGAACAGTAGAGAAAGCCAACGCAGAGGACAAAAGCAACAACTGTCAGAAACAACTAGAACTATCGGGAACTGTCGGAACAACCAGGAAAGTTGACGTACAGGGCGGAAGTCGGAACTATCGGGAACAACCAGAATAGATGGGAACTTCCGGAATAGCTGGGAAAGATAATGGTGAGGGCAGAAGCAGGAACAACCAGGAACATCTAGAACTATCTAGAACTAGCAGAACAGTTGGGAAAGCTAACGCAGAGGGCAAAAGCCGAAACTACCGGGAACAACAAGAACTACTGGGAACTGTTGGAATTGTCAGGAAAGGTAACGCAGAGGACAAAAGCCGGAACTGCTGAGAACAATTGGAACTGTCGTAGCAACTGGGAAAGCTAATGCAGAGAGCAGACGCTAGAACTTCTGAGAACAACCAGAACTACCGGGAACTGTTGGAACAAACGAGAAAGTTGATGTAGAGGGCAGAAGTTGGAACTGTCGGGAACAACCAGAACTGCAGGAGAGCTGGCGTTGGGGTTTTTTTTGTCAGATTGGAGCTGCGGAGTTCCCAAATTGTTTATTCAGGGTTTTATTCGGAATATCTGCTTCCGAGTAGAGAAATGCTACTGCCGATATTTTTCTGTGTTGGGTGAGTCGGATTTGGCACCCAAATTTTATTCTGAAACTACTTAATAAATCAAACCCTCAGATAGTTGCATTATTTTTCCTGCGTTGGGTTTTTCTGGGGACATTACTCCAAAAACAACGATGTCACTTGTGTGCTTGCTTCTATTTCCTTCAATTAATGATCTGTAATGTGTTGAGCATGTACTTGAATTTATTTCAAGTATTTACATGGTAAATAACTTGTTAATTAACAGAACAAGTAGGTAGCAATAAATCAGTAACGTGCATGAAAGGCTTCTAACGTTTTAGACTTAAAAATTCCAACATGGTAGCATAGCGTGGTTGCAGATCACAGGAGAATACAGGCTCATGCAGAGCCACCCAGAAGCCAGGAGGGCTAACGCAGTTGGCTGAGGAAGTTGATTTGCTGGTGCCGGGATTGCACAGAGCCTAGGAGATCTAACATTCACTTTGCTCGGATTTAGGATGGCTAAGTTGCAGAGTGGAGCTGGTGGGGTACTATAGTCAGAACAATGCCTAACAAGGAAAGGCCAAGGGAGAGGAAGTTGTTGCCGTGGCAGATTCCTAGCCAAGGAATTCGAATCAGTGTTGTTGTTACACAAATGATCAGAGATGGGCAACTTGGCATTGGTAGAAGGATTTCCAAGTGGGAAATTGGGACTCAAAGGGAGTACAAAAGAGAACTTCCAGACGAGAAATAGAGAGACTCAACAAGAGTCGAAGCGAGAACTTCTAGACAGGAAGTGGAGAGACTCAGCAGGAGTTGAACCGAGAACTTCCAGGCAGGAAGTAGAGAGACTCAGTAGGATGTAATATTCCTAATTAGCCATGGCTAATTGGAATATTCGATTTTGCCTAATTTTTGCCTTCTATAGTTATTTATAAATAAAAATGTGAGGACATGGGACATAACTCACTTTAAGAATAAAAAGTCACTTCCTAGTAGCACAATGTTGTGACTTAAGGAGGAGCCAAGGGGGCCAAAAGGGTACGCAAAAATGGGGCCCACACAAACACATGGAGGGACTGCGCAGGAGGGAAGAACACATGGCAAGAGAGGAATCACACAGGAGGAGGTGAGCCTAGGGATTGTGAGAGGCAGAGGCTATAAAATAGAGAGGAGCCCCCTCATTTTGGATCATTCTGGTTATGAGCATTTGTGATAGTCATTTTGAGTTAGAGCACGTTGGCTGTTTAGCTAGTCTGCAGCACTATTTAGTGCATTGAGTGTCTTTGTTCGAAGATCTCACCCTTAGCCCCGGGGGACTTCGAGCGCCTGCTCGGGCAAGATATTCCATTGGCATTCCAGTATTAGATTCATCAACACTTTAGTAGCAGTTTCATCAGCATTTCAACAGCAGTTTCATTAGCGTCTTTGAGGAACTGCACAAAACCCCAAGGGAGTGATTTTCGGGGGTCCGCCATTTTAGAAAATCTTTCTGGGTTTTTCTAGCGTCTTTGAGGAACTACACAGAACCCCAAGGGAGTGATTTTCGGGAGTCGGCCATTTTAGAAAATCTTTCTATGTTTTTCTGGGTTTTTTAGTAGAGTCTGATTCTAGAGTTTCAACCTTTTCTGAGGAGGGGAGAAACCCCAAATCCTCATTCAAGTTTCTAGCAACAGTAACAGCACAACAGTAGCATCCACACAGAGAGGTCATTCTTGTCTTTCTGAGAGTATTTCTACACTTGCCTTGTGCAAGTCGAGGTGCCATCTATCTAATCACCTCTCGTACTCATTTATTGCTCAGTGTAATAAAATGGCTTAGCATTTCTCGCTGCATTTCTTGTGTATCTGCTTATATTCTTGGTTTACATTATTATATGTTGTTCCACTGTTATTTTATCACTTCTGGGATTTGGTTGGATTTTTTGCTGGGGTTTGAGGAATATTCTGGGTTAGGGATATTACAGTGGTATCAGAGCATAGATCTGGCTCAGCCTGTGGAGCTAGCAATCTATGACACTGGGGAAAAACCCTATATCTGTTATAGAGGTCAAAGATATAGAGACACTAGGCGTAGGTTGGAGAATACCTACGAAGAGGGAGATTGTGTTCATGTGGAAGACATAGAACAAAGAGAGCTAGTAGTGGATGCAGAGCAGATGGCAGATGATGACGGAAAGAGATTTGCGGATATGGTCCTCAAATCAGTGTAGGATCTATCGAGGTAGATTGAGGTGATGGGGCAGATATTCACGGTAGTAGAGGCCAGACAGCGAGAGAGCCCACGAGTTTTTCAGGTCGGTGAGGGATCAGGTGCATCCCATCACTTGCCATAGCAACGTGATACTACACAGTAGAGGGCCTCCTCCATGCCCCTACAAGCTCTACCATGCCCACCTTCTTAGGAGAAAACACGAGGGTCGCAGCCCAGTAGGAGGCAGAGCTCGGGCATATGGGCGATTATTTTGTAGAGTACCAAGCCTATGGGCAAGAGTTCAGGGAAGCCCTCTCATTCAAAGATTTTGTTCAGCTCCAGCAGGATAGTAGACCCCGCGACCATCACGGAGGGTACCGCATTACCATGATGGTGACACCCACCATGCAGCAAGTAGATTCCACTTGCCTATGTTTGATGGTTCATCAAACAGTTCAGCAAAGTCTTGGGTGGAGAAGCTGGACATTTATTTCCAGCTTAATCAAATGTCGAAGACAGAGGCCATCAAGGTGGCAACATTGCATTTGGATGGTGAGGCCCAAGATTGGTGGTTTCATGGGATGGTTACACTCGGGCACTCTACAATGATGACATATATGGAGTTTACCAGGAGGTTGATGGAGCGATTTGTTCAGAGGGATCCAAAGCAGCATTTTGTTGAGCTGACGAGGCTCAAACAGACAGGGATCCCAGAGACCTACATTGCAGATTTCTTAAGGGTCTCTATGATGGTGCCAGACCTATCCATGGCACGGAGGGTCTATATGTATGTTGAGGGGTTAGCAGAGCCACTTCGAGGTTTAGTCTGATCCACTAAACCAGCGACACTCCAGGATGCTATCAGCAGGACTCAGGACTTAGAGGATGTCTTACCCAGGACCTGGGCACCTTACCCCCAGAGACATACTTTTCAGTCTAAGGGGAAGGATGTGAGGATTCCTCCTCCAAAGGGGAATCCAGGGTGAGTATAGCTTGACAACGATGCCAAGAGGGAGCTGAAGAATAAGCGGTTGTGCTTCACCTGTCAGGATCCATGGGCACCAAGACATAGATGTGTTGCTGGCAAAGCACATTTTATTGAGGTCTTCTCCGAGAGCAGTGGAGAAGAGGATGACAAGGAGGATGTGGAGGCAGGAGATAGCCATGCCATACAGGGACCTTTGCCACCTCCACCACCACCAGCAGGTGGTGCATCTTTTGCACCCACCATAGGGGCCCTTGTAGTGTTGCGATGAGTTCCCAAGTATCTGACGCTATGCGTACAAGGGACAGTACGTGACCAGGGGGTGTCAGTTTTGGTTGACAGTGGGGTGGCCCACAACTTCATCGATGCACAGATGGTTGAGCGGAGAGGTATTCACACAGAGAGCTTCGATGGGTTTTCAGTCTTGGTCCCAAGAGATCAGACTATGACGTGTGCTTGTTATGTTCCAAAGCTTTTAGTGACGATGGGCACTCACATTGACTAACCACTTTTTTGTGGTCGATATCCCGAACACCAACATGATACTGGGTGTCAGTGGCTTATCACTCTAGGGAAGGTCACGACATATTAGAAGACCCTAGAGATGGAGTAGGATGATGAGAAGACAGGGAGGCATGAGAAGATACGGGGGCAGCACACATATCCGCCGCAGATTGTGTCAGCTCATCAGATGGAGGCAGCCTTCCAGAAGCGAGACATAGAGTGGGCAGTGGCACTGTGCGCATCAGAGGTAGGGACTACAGGGCGGACAATACATCTGGAGATACATTCCATCCTTAACTGGTATGCCATAGTGTTTGGGGATATTCCGCCAGGAAAGCCGCCGGACCAAGGGTTTGAGCACACTATCGAGCTTGAGTAGGGCATCCAGGTAGTGATCAACACCCCCTATAGGCACCCCAAGGCCTATCGAGATGATATTGAGCGGGCTATCCAAGAGTTGCTGGTTCTTGGGCACATTCGACCGAGCACGAGTCCTTTTGCTTCTTCTGTGGTGTTGGTGAAGAAGAAAGATGGTACATTGAGGATGTGCATCGACTACAGGGTGAGGACTGATCACAACAGTCTCAAGTTCTTTTTGGAGCAAAAGTAGCTACAGGAGAGGTAGCAGAAGTGGATCAGTAAGATCCAAGCATATGACTTTGACATTGAGTATGTCAAGGGTAAGAACAACATGGTAGCTGATGCCCTTTCACG
Organism: Pinus taeda; assembly: GCA_000404065.3. Lineage (NCBI taxonomy): Eukaryota > Viridiplantae > Streptophyta > Pinopsida > Pinales > Pinaceae > Pinus > Pinus taeda. The sequence goes on from APFE030658272.1 coordinate 26,440, forward strand.
TAGACTAGCTACGTTGTCTCTTATGAGCTTGGATACAGATTGGAGGGCTCGACTCTTAGTAGAGTACTCTAAACACAGGTTTGCATGTGAGGTTCTGGATGGGTAGGTGGCAGATGATAGGTACAGGGTGGTCAATGAGATCATCTATTATAGGGACTGGATCTTCGTGACTGAGGGGTCTCAGCTCAGGAAGAAGATACTCCAGGCATCACATGATTTACCTTTGGTAGGACATCAGGGGTTTACCAAAACCTACAAGGCCATTAGAGAGAGGTTCTCATGGAAGGGCCTCAAGAAGGACGTACTCCAGCACATCCAGGAGTGTGATGTTTGCTAGAGGAACAAGGGAGAGATGAGCCATCCACCAGGTTTATTGCAGCCTCTTCCCATTTCAGAGGGGAAATGGGAGAGTATTTCGATGGACTTCATCACAGGGTTGCCCAGGGTACAAGGCAGGGATTGTATCTTTGTCGTCGTTGATCAATTGACCAAGTACGCACATTTTTTTGCCATACCCGCACACTATACAACAGCACAAGTGGCCAAGCTGTTCTTTAGAGAGATCTTCAGGCTACACTGTCTTCCTAAGACCATCGTCAATGACAGGGAAAACCGTTTCATGGGCAGGTTTTTGCAGGAGCTTTTCTGATTGGTGGGAACGGAATTGACACCAAGTACCAGTTATCACCCATTGACGGATGGGCAGACAGAGATAGTTAACAAGTGGTTGGAGGGCTACTTGCGTAACTATGTCAGTGGACAACAACGAGCATGGTTGAGGTGGCTGCATCTAGGGGAGTACTGCTACAATACTTCACATCACATGTCCATTGGTATGTCACCATTCTATGCTTTATATGGGTATCATCCTTTATCTTTAACTGAAGTGATGTTTGGTGATAGTAAGGCTCCCAGAGCCAAGATATGGATTCAAGAGAATCAGGATATTCTCCGAGCTCTCAAAGGTAACATGGCTACAACACAGAACCAACAGAAGCTATATGCTGACATGGGTCGGGTGGAGAGACAGTTCGAGGTAGGAGACATGGTTTACCTACATTTACAGCGATACCGACAGTCATCCCTGAAGTAGAAGGAGGCTGAGAAGCTCAAGCCCTGCTTTTATGGGCCATACAGGGTGATACATAGGATTGGACAGGTTTCATATGAGTTGGAGATGCCCCAAGGCAGCAAGATTCATAACCTTTTTCATGTATCATGCCTGAAGAAGGCATTGGGGCAGCAGGTGACTGTGACAGATGAGCTACCACCCATGGATGATGAGGGGAATTTGGTATTGCAACCAAAGGCTATAATTGATACTAGGGAGAGGCAGCTGCGGAGCAGGACAGTCCAGGAATTCTTGGTGAGGTGGAAGAATTTGCCGGATGAGGATCTCACTTGGGAGAGTGAGAAGATCTTGCAGCGTCCATCACTTCAGTTGCTTGAGGGAAAGCAACATTTTGTCGAGGGAGACTGTAATATTCTTAATTAGTCATGGCTAATTGGAATATCGATTTTGCCTAATATTTGCCTTCTATAGTTATTTATAAATAAAAAGTGAGGATGGGGGACATAACTCACTTTAAGAATAAAAAGTCACTTCCTAGTAGCACAACGTTGTGACTTAAGGAGGAGCCAAGGGGGCCAAAAGGGGACGCAGAAATGGGGCCCACGTAGACACATGGAGGGACTGCGCAGGAGGGAAGAACACATGGCAAGAGGGGAATCACGGAGGAGGAGGTGAGCCTAGGGATTGTGAGAGGCAAAGGCTATAAAATAGAGAGGATCCCCCTCATTTTGGATCATTCTGGTTATGAGCATTTGTGATAGTCATTTTGAGTTAGAGCACGCTGGCTATTTAGCTAGGTTGCAGCACTGTTTAGTGCATTGAGTGTCTCCATTTGGAGATTTCACCCTTAGCCCCGGGGGACTTCAAGTGCCTACTTGGGCAAGGTATTTCCATTGGCATTCCAATAGTAAATTCATCAAAATTTCAGTAGCAGTTTCATCAGCATTTCAAAAGCAGTTTCATCAGCATCTTTGAGGAACTGTGCAAAACCCCAAGGGGGTGATTTTCGAGGGTCGGCCATTTCAAAAAAGCTTTCTTGGTTTTTTTAGTGGAGACCGATTCCAAAGTTTCAACCTTTTCTGAGGAGGGGAGCAGCCCCAAATCCTCATTCGATTTTCTAGCAGCAGCAATAACATCCACGCAGAGAGGCCATTCTTGTCATTCTGAGAGTATTTCTTCACTTGTCTTGTGCAAGTCGTGATGCCATCTGTCTAATCACCTCTCGTACTCATTTATTGCTCAGTATAATAAAATGGCTTAGCATTTCTCGCTGTATTTCTTGTGTATATGCTTATATTCCCAGTTTACATTATTATATGTTGTTCCACTGTTATTTTATCACTTCTGGGTTATTATATCATTTGCACATATTTGGTTGGAGTTTTTGCTGGGGTTTGAGGAATAGTCTGGGTTAGGGATATTACACAGAAGTCGAACAGAGAACTTCTAGATGAGAAGTAGACTCAACAGGAGTTGAACAAAGAATTTCTATATGGGAAGTAGACTCAGTAGGAGTCGAACAGAGAACTTCCAAGTGGGAAGTAGAGAGACTCGAAGGAGTCAACAAGAAGAGCAGAGAGATGGCCATGAATGGGCTGAGGGATCAGGATAGGTTGGATAAAGCATCCAACTTTGTCATCTGGAAGGCCAACATCCTTTCTATTATGTGTGCCATGAGTGCAAACACACCACTTCAGCAGAAGTGGGGATACATCAAACTGTAGTCAGGTGGATTAGAGGCGATGAGGGGCAAGATCCTTGAGGTACCTAGCCTCTTGGATTAGACCTTGCTATGGGAACCCTGAAGAGGAGTAGAAGTACTGGCAGATGTTAGTAGATGGAGCGATAGAAGGATCTATAGTGCAAGATTCCTAGGATAGCGTGAGGCAACATTGTGAGAAGCACGAGAGTGTTGCACTAGTACAGGATGGCATAGAGAGGTGTGAAAAGTTGCAAGATGCAAGGAGTTGTTGCAGTAGTGCAGAGGTTAGAAAGGGATCACTTGTCAATGACAGAGGGAATTTCAGCATCAGTGGTGTCTCTATCTTGACAGAGATGTCAGAGTTGGGAGATCAGTTACTTACTTCTCAGTAACTGGGTTGCAATGCAGTAGTTAGCAGTCACAGTGATATGGGCAGCATGATGCAATAGGATGAGAGGGAGTTGCAATACAGATGCAACAGTGGTAGTGGCAAGGCCATGGGTAGCAGTAAAGGGTGTAGTAGTGCAGGTGATGGGTAGCAGGCCTAGCATCAGCACAAGGACTGATGCTGGATGATTAGGGTGATGCTTAGTGAGGAGTATGTTTAGAGCACAATCCTTGCTAAGAGGGAGCGTTAATTTGGGGTAGGATCGGATGTACTCTAGCCAAAAAATTTGGTGGAGAGGCTAAGGGACATGAGATCTCCAATACCCAGAAAGGGTTTGGGCAGATTCTAAATAGTTGAGGAGATATCAAAATAATTAATATTTTTAATGGAGTCCCTACGTCTAAACTTAGGGAAATTAAAATATTAATGTCAATTAATATAAAACTATGGTAAAATGGTCCAAAAGTCATGGATCAAGCCATATCTAATCTTAGCCATTGATTAGGGACTTAATCTCAGTCTTTGATCTATCAACGAGAAAAGTATAAGAGGAGGCTTGAGGGTCACTTGGAGAACACACCAAGAGATTAAGATTTCAACTTTTTGGGGATGGGTTTGCTGAGAAAGTTAAGAGAGTGATCAGAGTTGCAGTTGAGGGGAAGTGAATATAGAAACAGAGAGGCAAAGATAGCACCAAGAGGATCAGCACTGTAGTTGGAGAGAGGGATGCAGAAATAGCCAGTGTTAGCCAGTCTTGTGCCAAAAAATTCGAAACTGTCGGGAACTATTGAAACAACCGAGAAAGCTAACATAGAGGGAAGAAGCAGGAACTGCTAGGAATAGCTAGGAAAGTTGACACAGAGGGCAGAAACCAGAACTTCCAGGAACCGCTGGAACTGCCGGGAACAACTGGAACTGTCGGGAATTGCTGGAACAATCCGGAAAGCTGGTGCAGAAGGAAGAAGATGGAACTTCTAGGAATAGCCAGAACTACCAGAACAGCCAAGAAAGCTGATGCAGAGGGCAGAAGCTGGAACTGTTGGGAACAACTAGAACTGCTGGAACTACTGGGAAAGCTGACACAAAGGGAAGAATCCATAACTACCAGGAACAATGGGAACTGTCGGAATAGCCAAGAAAGCTGACGCAAAGGGCAGAAGCTGAAATTGCTAGGAACAACCAGAATTGTCAGAATAGCTAGGAAAGTTGACACATAGGGAAAAAGCCAGAACTAATGGGAATAGTCGGAACTGCCATAACAGCTGGGAAAGTTGACACAGAGGGTAGAAACTGGAACTATCGGGAACAACCAGAACTGCCGGGAGAGATGACACTGGGATTTTGTGGGGTAGGTTGGAGCTGTGGAGATGCCAGAGTGTTTATCTGAGGTTTCAGCTGGAATATCTGCTTCTGACTAGAGAGGTGCTACTACCGAGATTTTTTCTCTGTTGGGTGAACGAGATTTGGCACCTAGATTGTATTATGGAATTGCTTAATAAATCAAACCCTAAGATAGCTACACTAGTTTTCCTGCATTGGGTTTTTCTGGGGACATTAGTCCAAAAACAACAGTGTCACTTGTGTGTTTGTTTCTATTTCCTTCAGTTGATGATATACAATGTGTTGAGCATGTACTTGTATTTATTTCAAGTAATTACATGGTAAATAACTTGTTAATTAACAGAACAAGTAGGTAGGAATAAATCAGTAAAGTGCATGAAGGGTTTCTAACGTGTCAGACTTAGAAATTCAAACAATCATTGGGCGGACGATTGATTCTCATTAAATCGGTCCTCAATGGCATCCCTGATTTACTGGATGCACATTCAATAAACTTTTGAAGGTTGTCTCTAGGAAAATAAACACCATTTTGACCAATTTCCTAAGGGCTAAACTGGATCCTCTCAAAAATTCCACCTGGCCAAATTCGAATTGATCTCTCCCCCCATCAAACTGGGTGGATGAAATATCAAAGACATTGAATCCTTCAACTTGGAACTACTACTAAAACATTTCTAGAGGGTTGTTTGACATACGAGCCTTTGGTAACGTGTCATATCTGCAAAATATTTATAGCACCTGAGCTTCAACACTTCACTTCTAAATGAAACTTTTGTACCCTCCCAAATATCTTGTTCATGGCAAAATATTCTAACTTCCAAGCATTGGTACTTTGGATACCTTCACTAGTCTGTCGGCTCTAGATGTTCCCCCAAGATCATATTATATTCAATGTTTAGTATGATTGGTTCTCACCTCCTATCCCTGGCCCTCATCACTACTCTTCAAATCTGTGGCTACCATGTGATTTGAGACATCGTTGTTGTAGAACGATCATCTCCTCTCTACATACACTAGAAGGATGTGGTTGCGGTATGTCTATCGGCCCACCTAACACATGAATGGACAAATTATATCAATAATTTGAAGGTTTCTGGGATTATTCTTTCAGATGTTGAAGACCGCCTCGTATGGGCCAATGGATCACAACTAGACACAATCATTGTCAAAGAGGCTTGTTGCCTCATTACTCTCCCTCCTTTACATAATCTATTACATCCCTGTTTGGCTAGGACCTGGAAATGGAATTTCCCCCTCAAGATGAAATGTTTTTCTTGGCTGGTGATTCACAATCACATCTTGAGTTGGGAGAATGCTGTCAAGAGGGGTTTCAAAGGTCCAGGATGGTTATGTCTTTGCAATACACATGGCAAGGACATTAACCACCTCCTCATCCACTATCCTTTTACCACAACAGTTTGGATCGAGATATTGCACATGATCAAGGAGCCAGCATCCTAGGATCATTTTGACATTGTCTCTTATCTACACTACTGGACCACATACTCTCATCTCCATCGATCATTGCTTTTCTTCATCATATGGGGTTTATGGAAGACTAAGAATGCTCTTATATTTGGGAATGAGTGACCCAACATCTGGCGTACCTGCTGCAAGATCATAAAATTTCACCAAGAGTATTGTGCACCTTCAACTCCAACTCTCTTGCATATCCCTCCACCTTACAACATTTGGGAATCATTCCCAGTAGGTTTCTTTGATGGGTCATCTTCATAGATGCATAGCTATTTTCATAGATGAAGCATATTCATATCGTTTCCATCAACATGGTGGGACTGGAACCAACATAATAGCCAAGCTCCTTACCTTGTGGGGAGTTCTTTATTGTGCTAACTGGTTCAAACTCTGGGAAATCAAGATTTTTGGAGAATCTAAAGTTGTCACTGATTGGTTTAATGAGCATGCCTCGCTGCACTCTCTGTCTCTTGACAACTGGAAAACAAACACTAAAACATTGATCAAATAATTCCATTCCATCAACATTTCCCACATTTACAGGAGACAAAACATGATTGCAGATCAACTATCAAAAGAAGGATGCTCATTAGACCCCAACTGAATATATTATCAATCGTTCCTGCATAACATATGCTTGAGTTGGGCCATATCAATCTATAAAGCCCATTGTCTGGACATGAATGTGGTGTGATGTGCTTGGTATAGATGTTTATATCTCAACCCTTAGATGAAAGAATTTGTGCATAATCAAGCTAAAGAGTTAACATGGAAAATGTGTATGCACTATATTTCCTATAACATACCCACAACTGGCTAAAAGGATACCGAGACTCCACCACAAACACATCCCAGATGTGAGGCAGATTATACTATGTTTTGGGATAGAAGACAAAGAAGTATAACAAGTCCTTTACATATCTATGTTTTGAGATAGAAGATGAAGAAGTATAACAAGTCCCTTACATATCTCTCACAAGATTCGATCTATATGAAGAGGGTCTAAAATACATGCCGGATATTGATTTACATTCTCTTCCCACGGAATAAAAAATGCACATTGAAGATACATACTCATAAACTCTACTTTATGAAAAACACAACAAAAGACCTATAGAACAGGAAAAAATACAACAATTGTATTGAGTAAAACTAGATCCCCAAATCCAAGTGGCAATGTATTTCTCTTATTCCCAATAATAAAAACTTTTTTTCCTATTGAAAAAGCAACTAAATTATGATAACTTTCACCACACAACATTCCCATATGAGTATCATTAGACGGGTAGTACCACACATAGACGATAGCTTTTGTGCCCACCAAGAATATTTAAGAGGTATACAGTGAAGCACTAGCTTACAGAATTTCGCGAACGTAATACAGGTCAGGCAAATGTGTGTGTCCCCGTAGAAATTCTGAGTTTGAGGGAATAGAATAAAACGGTGGGATTTCTCATTCACTCATAACATCTATATTTAATAATGGTTCGAGAAATTTTCATATCTAACAACTCTTTGTTTTCCTAGTGTTTCAACTTCTTTTGCTTGTATGTTTCATTTATTTTTATTAATTGAAGTTTTGATGCAGCTGACTTGCTTTGCAGTGTCATATGATCAAGTTAACAATGATGGAAGGGTGTCATGCTGAGCCAGCGGCCTTGAGTTCTAAAAACCATATATAGATAAAGGGTGTTGAGAGGTTTGAGTGCGTGATTTTTTAATGGAAAAACTGTTTTAAGCAATCTAACAAAACAATTTATAACGTTATTATGATTAGTTCTGTTTTGTTTTTTCTTACGTAAAAGTATTAAATAATAATAATACAAATTCATAGAAATGGATTGTAATCTTATTTAAACATAAACATGAACCATTTAATTTTACCAATGAAAAAGTTATCTCTTACCAATTTCTTTGATCTCTTTAAAAAAAATCCCCTTTTAATTGCAAATCATTCCATTGGTCATTATGTACTAATCTTTTTATTTAATTATTTAATAAATTGATTTCTTTTGTAGCTTGGCATTTTTACACATTGTTAATAAATCAAAATTTATTGGGCTTTCCCCATATAAATGCTTAAGGAGTTGATATTAATGCTTAAGGAGTTGGAAATTTATCTCTTTAAAATGTAGTTTCATAGCTCATGTCCATTGTGTAGGGATTTGGGATAACAATAATGTGAAGTGCTATTTTTCTTCTGTTTTTTAATTCAGTTCCCTTATTGGTTCTTGTGTAGAACTAGAGTTATTCAAGGCCTCTGTCACAGTTTTTGTAACACCCCTCGGGGTTACATGGTTGTAATGCCTGAAAAAACATTACTATAACATGGTATACAATTGATATAACAAATTCCAAACATTACCGTGACACCCCCAACATGATATAATCATTGAAACATCACCCATCATTTTTTTTAACAATCATGTCACAACTATTGCAACATCTATGTCATACATCCTATAGAATGTGTTGTTGTGACACCTATTTGAATAATTGTAACACATTCCTTCCCTGCTACGACAGAGGATGAGGATGTTCTATAAGGAGTTAGATGAGGATGCTTGGTGGGAAGAGGGACATGTCACAGTGGAAACAATGTTTTCCACTAATATATCATGTAAAGAACATTGTAACGAGACAATTTTTTATCATATAAAAAAGGTTAATAATATCATCCCATTCATAGAGGGTTCCTCTTATGTTTTCTATCATTGATGATTCCACTAGAGTTGACAATTGTCAACGTTAAGTAGGTATCTATCATTCATTAGTCATTTTATTTGTTTGATATTTAGATTCTTATATGGTTTATTCATAATATCATCATCATCTTGATTTATTTTCTCCTTGTAGGGAGTATTTTCCATAGAATCATTCCAACCTTAATGATTCAAGGTGTTGATTTCACTCTTGGAAATGACAGAGTTGGAGAGTCAATCTATGAGACTAATTTTAGTTATGGCAACTTAAAACTCAAGCTCATAGCACCAGGTATACTACTTTACTAAGTATTTATTTTCTAGATATTCCATGGTGTTGTTTGGAAAAGGCTTAGTGTCTTTGCTTACGGTCCTTACAAGATGTCATTTTAAAGAATGAATTATCAAATTTAATGATGAACATTATCAGACTTCTTTATGCCTAGATTTTTTTTTTTTATTGAATTACATTGTAGTTGAATTTGAACACAAATACAAACTAAATGACTTAGCCAACAACAAATATCCCCCTTACCAACTCCCTTCATCAACTTAAAATATTCCTCTTCCAATATCATGGATGTCTCCACTTTTCATTCACACAAAGGTTTCTAAATGCACTAACCTCCCTTATTTAATTAAGAAATGGATTCCTTTGGTGGTTTTAATTTTTTTTCACATTGTTAATAAATCAAAATCAATTGGGCCTTCTTGCTATAAGTGCTTAAAGATTTGATATAAGTGTTTAAGGATTTGGAAAGTTGTCTCTTTAAAATGAAACTTCATAGGTTAGGTCCATTTTGTAGGGATCAAGGATGGAATTAGTGCAAAGTTCCCTTTATCATCAATTTCTTTATTTGGTTCCTGTGTTGATTCTTATGTGGCACTGGAGCTATTCAAGGCTTTGTCATAGTTGCTATAAAACCCTTCAATCTTATATTGTTGTAACACTAAATAAAGCATTGTTATAAGAAGTTGTTATAACACATGTCAAACACCATTGTAACAACCCCCAATGTAGTACGATTATTGTAACAATGTCCATGAATTGCAGTAACGCCTATTTCACAACTATTGAAGCACTTGTGTTGTTGCTTCTATTAAACAAGTTGTTGTAACACTTGTTGATGTAACAAATGTTTCGACTGTTGTAACACGTCCCTCCACTACTATATATGGGGCCAGGATCCTTTTTAAAGTGGTATATGAGGATGCTTGACAGGAAGAGATACATTCGCAAGCGAAACGTGTTAGAAATGTGCTTTCATTGATAGTAAAGGTGATGATGATGAAGGAAGAAACAAAGAATATTGCAAGAAGAATGAAGATTAGCTCAAGGTATGTAAACAAAAAAGGTGGAAATGATGAAGATACTTTGAAGCCATTTTCAGTTAAGAAGATCACTTCAAATTTAGTTCTCACCCACTCAAATGGAAAGAGCTTTGAAATATATTTCCAGTGGTATATGAAAGTTTCAAAATGTCCTCTTGGATCTGAAATTATTTTCATTCAAAGTGTATAACCCCATAAGCCAAAGTTGCAAAGTTAACTTTGTGGAATATCATTTAGATCAAGACGAGTTTCATGGTTTAGTCAAACATTGCAGAGACTTTTAGCAGAGCGCCTAAACAAATGGATTGGGAAAACGTGTACTGATGATGATCTGGTGGAAATTATGTTTATTGGCCAACAGTGAATCCCCTATAACAATTCATACCGACATTGGGTACGTAGGAAGGATTCAAAGTTGAGCGCCAAGAGGAGACCTAGGATGACACAAGCCCATGAAGATGACAACCCAAGAGGACTACCTTCGAACTGCTAAGACATGCACAAAAAGGAGAAGCGTCATATGATTAAGTGTTGGGATATCATAGAAGTAGCAGAGACCAATGGAAATGAAGTCGGGCAGTTGTGGCAATTGCAATAGTAAAATTACTTGAAACTGATGGCTTTTTAATTAAAAACTTAAATGAAGAAATTTAAACACGACACAAAGGCTCAAACCCTTTCTCTCTCCTCTCTGAGGGATGCGTGGTAGCATTTTATTATCCCAAGATGACGATAGCGTGATGTCAGTATAGAGCACACATGACAAGCATATTCGACATTTTCAGTCACCCTAATGGGCTAAAACCAGATGACACATATCATTGCTCTAGAAGTACCACATGTCATTTATGACATAATTATGGCATCATCCTAGATGGATTATGTTGGAAAGTTTACATAATTATCAAAGAAGGAGGCTTTGGGCTAACTAGGCATTGTACAAACGTGGCATTGATAACATCAACCTAGCCTACTCATTTATTGGTGTGCAAGTGTAGTGGACGGTCCCCTAGGGACATGTTATCCTAGACCAACAACCCAAAAGGTTTGTAAAGAGTAAAAAAGAGGTATCTCTAGGCTAACACAGCTCCGAGATGAGATGGTAGCCTATAGCAGAGTATAAGGCAATGGAGGAAGGAACACGACAACTTGATGGTGAATACAACATCCCAGAGGATTAATCCTAGAAGGGAAAACAAATGGGAACAAAGGAAATTGGCTAGGATGATGGGGCTAGGAGACAAAAATATGGTCGATAAGTGACGTTCCATTAAGCAACATAAATCATGCCAAAGCACGGTTTTGTTGTGGCTCTATGTGTATTATGATCGAGGGCCTTCAAAGTTCTGGTTGATTACAATACAAAAGTGTTGTGAACACATTGAAAAGGCTTAGTGCCTTAAATATGAGTGGGTCGGCAACTATGAGTTAATCCCTTCGGGCTATATCATAAAAAGGGCCCACTGAGGTAAATATCCCAGTGCTTTTATTTAAAATCCTTTAGGATTTTAGATGAATGAGTCAACAACTTGGATTTTGGCATTTATGCCAAATATAATAACACCACTAAAAATGGAAATGACAGGCATGAATGCTTTGGCAGTGGATTAGTGGTATGGGAAAAATTAAAGGTAGATTTAGTAATTCAACCAAATTTGGAGCTCACCAAATTTAGAGAAAGCCTTGTTAAATCCTATAACTCACTAGATGTGATGAAAATAATAACTCAACTCATTTTTTTTCAAAGAAACAATAGAGTAGTGATTGAAGGATTGAAGAGCACGTTTAGGTGTCTTGACAGAAGCAAGACAAAGGAAAAAAATAAAATATTTAAGCAATTGGGTGGAAAAGAACTGAAATTCATTAACCAAAAATAGTAGTCCAAATTCCTTTATAAGCATAATCGAATTTTCAAGATGTGGGTGAGCAAGTATGTTGGGAACATGGATTGATGCTACTAGTGTGCATGGTGAATTTTTCAGTGATGGTGGTTTTGGTAAGTGTTGAAGTGATAAATTTATTTGTAAAAGGGAATGGGTTCATGATTTGAGTATGAAAATTGTATAAAATATGAATCATTCAGGTCATGCAAGTTGTAGCTTGCATATCATGGGCTCCTTCAAGTGGTTGCTAGTAAATACTTAGGGGTTGTAGCTACATCTACTAGATGTTGGTAAATACTTAAGGGTTGTAGCTCCTTTTAGTTGTAGCTGATAAATTAGGGAGTAGTTGCTTCATTCTGGTTGTAGCCACCAAACTTTGTAACATCAAGTTGAAGCATGTTCTTGTAAAGATATTGAAGAACAGTTTGAAGAATCCATGTGTACTATTTGTGCTAGTTATGTTGATTCTTTCCATGTTCATATAAATTAATTGCTATAAAATTTATTAGTGTCCTAGTATCATTGCAAGTCAAAAAAAGATTTTGAAATTCCTACAATATTGATTCACCCCCCTCTCAGCGTTGTCTCGGTTTCTGACAATTGACATCAGAGAAATTAAGTTCCTTCAAGGTTAGTTTAACAACTAGAAGGAAGATAAAGGAACATGGAAAACTAGGAAGGAGGATTTACCAATAGGGCACCAATGTTCAATGGAACAAACTATGTGTTTTAGAAAGTAAGGATGAAGACCTATATTCAATCACTTGGAGCTGATATATGGGACGTTATGGAATAAGAATATCAAAAGCCTAGAAGTGATAACTAGAAGAAGAAGAAGTCGAAAATCTCTCTTTGCTTCCAAATGTGCAAATTTATGGGTGAATGTAGGAAAATAAAAATTTTGGATCTATAGTAGGGTCGAAATTCTAGAAGTTGGACGACCGAAATTCTATATTGTAACTGGGTTGAAGTTGTTTGACTAGAAAAGACTACTAAAGTTCAGATAACCATTATGGATGGCTGAATTGATGGAGTGAGGAAGGTCCCTTAGTCTGGTTTAAGGTCTTGGATTGTCTCAAATTTGATCTGAATCTAGTATGGAAGAGTTTGACTGGGTTTTCCCCTCCATACGGGTTTTAGTTGTGGCTGAGTGCCTATCTAGTGTCATTGTTCGTCATGTTTTTGATTTGATGATTTCTTGATGAGAAGAACACAAAAGAAGAACATAAAGAAAGATAATAAGAATACAATAATATTAGAAGTAACTTTCAACATAAGAAAGTATTTTTGCATCTCTAATTTTCTAACAAACTTAGGGTTTGTAGCTTCTTTCAGTGGTTGTTGATAAATATGTAGGGGTTGTCGCTCATTTCAGTTGTAGATGATAAATTAGTGAGTAGTTTCCTCCTGTTGGTTGTAGCTAGAGAACTCTGTAACAAAAAGTTAAAACTTTCTCTTATGAAGATATTGAAGAAAAATTTGAAGAATCCATGTGTATTATTTAACAAAGTTACTGACCAAGTGAGAACTGTGACCTCAAAACAAGAAATCTAGCTAAAAACCCTCAAAAAACATGAAAAAACAACCGAAAACCTAAAAGTGTGTATGTTGGAATGAAACTTTTTTAGGGTAAATTTTCAACATTTTTTAAAAATGGTAGTAAAATCCATTTTTTCTGCACAAAAAACATGAAAAACACCTTGAAAATGAAATTTGTTGATGCTGAAATAACATCTTTTTTTCTTTGGGGGGGTAAATTTTCAACATTTTTTAGCTATGATGTTAAATATAAAATATCATGACTCTAAAAATCCTTAGAATTCCAACAATTTCCAAGCATGATGTTAAAAATAAAATATCATGTCTCTAAAAAGCTTTAAAATTCCAAACATTTTCAGCCATGGTGTTAAAGATAAAATACCATGACTCTTAAAACCTTAAAATTATAATTGTTTTCAACCATAGCATTAAAGATAAAATATCATGACTCAAAAAAACCTTAAAGTTTGATATATTTTCAAGTGATAAAATATTATTACTCGGGAAAACCTTAAAATTTTGACAAATTTTCAAGCATGGAATTAAAATCAAATATCATGACTACCAAAAACCTTAAGTTCTCAACATACTTCAACCATGGCATTGTGGACAAATTATATGACTTAAAAAGTTGAAAAAATGACATCTAAATGAAAGAGTCATTATACCAAGAGTATTTTTTTTAAATGCTAAAAGTATAACTACTTTAAAATCTTAACCTAAGACAACTTGAGACATTGCAAAGAAAATTTGAAAATCAACCATCAAATTGACACATAGTGAAGGTGAATTTGACCCATTGCAAGGAAACTTAAAAATCAACTATAAAATTGACACACTTTGGGGGTAAACTTAATCTGTCATAACAAAACCTTTAAAATCAACTATGAAATTAACACAGTGTGGGGTTGGATTGCTAGTTGATGATTCACACAAGCCCTAAAAATAATAAATAAATATAAAACAAAATAAAAATTAAAAAAT
>APFE030658272.1:43737-74348 GCA_000404065.3 Pinus taeda
TTATGATTAGTTCTGTTTTGTTTTTTCTTACGTAAAAGTATTAAATAATAATAATACAAATTCATAGAAATGGATTGTAATCTTATTTAAACATAAACATGAACCATTTAATTTTACCAATGAAAAAGTTATCTCTTACCAATTTCTTTGATCTCTTTAAAAAAAATCCCCTTTTAATTGCAAATCATTCCATTGGTCATTATGTACTAATCTTTTTATTTAATTATTTAATAAATTGATTTCTTTTGTAGCTTGGCATTTTTACACATTGTTAATAAATCAAAATTTATTGGGCTTTCCCCATATAAATGCTTAAGGAGTTGATATTAATGCTTAAGGAGTTGGAAATTTATCTCTTTAAAATGTAGTTTCATAGCTCATGTCCATTGTGTAGGGATTTGGGATAACAATAATGTGAAGTGCTATTTTTCTTCTGTTTTTTAATTCAGTTCCCTTATTGGTTCTTGTGTAGAACTAGAGTTATTCAAGGCCTCTGTCACAGTTTTTGTAACACCCCTCGGGGTTACATGGTTGTAATGCCTGAAAAAACATTACTATAACATGGTATACAATTGATATAACAAATTCCAAACATTACCGTGACACCCCCAACATGATATAATCATTGAAACATCACCCATCATTTTTTTTAACAATCATGTCACAACTATTGCAACATCTATGTCATACATCCTATAGAATGTGTTGTTGTGACACCTATTTGAATAATTGTAACACATTCCTTCCCTGCTACGACAGAGGATGAGGATGTTCTATAAGGAGTTAGATGAGGATGCTTGGTGGGAAGAGGGACATGTCACAGTGGAAACAATGTTTTCCACTAATATATCATGTAAAGAACATTGTAACGAGACAATTTTTTATCATATAAAAAAGGTTAATAATATCATCCCATTCATAGAGGGTTCCTCTTATGTTTTCTATCATTGATGATTCCACTAGAGTTGACAATTGTCAACGTTAAGTAGGTATCTATCATTCATTAGTCATTTTATTTGTTTGATATTTAGATTCTTATATGGTTTATTCATAATATCATCATCATCTTGATTTATTTTCTCCTTGTAGGGAGTATTTTCCATAGAATCATTCCAACCTTAATGATTCAAGGTGTTGATTTCACTCTTGGAAATGACAGAGTTGGAGAGTCAATCTATGAGACTAATTTTAGTTATGGCAACTTAAAACTCAAGCTCATAGCACCAGGTATACTACTTTACTAAGTATTTATTTTCTAGATATTCCATGGTGTTGTTTGGAAAAGGCTTAGTGTCTTTGCTTACGGTCCTTACAAGATGTCATTTTAAAGAATGAATTATCAAATTTAATGATGAACATTATCAGACTTCTTTATGCCTAGATTTTTTTTTTTTATTGAATTACATTGTAGTTGAATTTGAACACAAATACAAACTAAATGACTTAGCCAACAACAAATATCCCCCTTACCAACTCCCTTCATCAACTTAAAATATTCCTCTTCCAATATCATGGATGTCTCCACTTTTCATTCACACAAAGGTTTCTAAATGCACTAACCTCCCTTATTTAATTAAGAAATGGATTCCTTTGGTGGTTTTAATTTTTTTTCACATTGTTAATAAATCAAAATCAATTGGGCCTTCTTGCTATAAGTGCTTAAAGATTTGATATAAGTGTTTAAGGATTTGGAAAGTTGTCTCTTTAAAATGAAACTTCATAGGTTAGGTCCATTTTGTAGGGATCAAGGATGGAATTAGTGCAAAGTTCCCTTTATCATCAATTTCTTTATTTGGTTCCTGTGTTGATTCTTATGTGGCACTGGAGCTATTCAAGGCTTTGTCATAGTTGCTATAAAACCCTTCAATCTTATATTGTTGTAACACTAAATAAAGCATTGTTATAAGAAGTTGTTATAACACATGTCAAACACCATTGTAACAACCCCCAATGTAGTACGATTATTGTAACAATGTCCATGAATTGCAGTAACGCCTATTTCACAACTATTGAAGCACTTGTGTTGTTGCTTCTATTAAACAAGTTGTTGTAACACTTGTTGATGTAACAAATGTTTCGACTGTTGTAACACGTCCCTCCACTACTATATATGGGGCCAGGATCCTTTTTAAAGTGGTATATGAGGATGCTTGACAGGAAGAGATACATTCGCAAGCGAAACGTGTTAGAAATGTGCTTTCATTGATAGTAAAGGTGATGATGATGAAGGAAGAAACAAAGAATATTGCAAGAAGAATGAAGATTAGCTCAAGGTATGTAAACAAAAAAGGTGGAAATGATGAAGATACTTTGAAGCCATTTTCAGTTAAGAAGATCACTTCAAATTTAGTTCTCACCCACTCAAATGGAAAGAGCTTTGAAATATATTTCCAGTGGTATATGAAAGTTTCAAAATGTCCTCTTGGATCTGAAATTATTTTCATTCAAAGTGTATAACCCCATAAGCCAAAGTTGCAAAGTTAACTTTGTGGAATATCATTTAGATCAAGACGAGTTTCATGGTTTAGTCAAACATTGCAGAGACTTTTAGCAGAGCGCCTAAACAAATGGATTGGGAAAACGTGTACTGATGATGATCTGGTGGAAATTATGTTTATTGGCCAACAGTGAATCCCCTATAACAATTCATACCGACATTGGGTACGTAGGAAGGATTCAAAGTTGAGCGCCAAGAGGAGACCTAGGATGACACAAGCCCATGAAGATGACAACCCAAGAGGACTACCTTCGAACTGCTAAGACATGCACAAAAAGGAGAAGCGTCATATGATTAAGTGTTGGGATATCATAGAAGTAGCAGAGACCAATGGAAATGAAGTCGGGCAGTTGTGGCAATTGCAATAGTAAAATTACTTGAAACTGATGGCTTTTTAATTAAAAACTTAAATGAAGAAATTTAAACACGACACAAAGGCTCAAACCCTTTCTCTCTCCTCTCTGAGGGATGCGTGGTAGCATTTTATTATCCCAAGATGACGATAGCGTGATGTCAGTATAGAGCACACATGACAAGCATATTCGACATTTTCAGTCACCCTAATGGGCTAAAACCAGATGACACATATCATTGCTCTAGAAGTACCACATGTCATTTATGACATAATTATGGCATCATCCTAGATGGATTATGTTGGAAAGTTTACATAATTATCAAAGAAGGAGGCTTTGGGCTAACTAGGCATTGTACAAACGTGGCATTGATAACATCAACCTAGCCTACTCATTTATTGGTGTGCAAGTGTAGTGGACGGTCCCCTAGGGACATGTTATCCTAGACCAACAACCCAAAAGGTTTGTAAAGAGTAAAAAAGAGGTATCTCTAGGCTAACACAGCTCCGAGATGAGATGGTAGCCTATAGCAGAGTATAAGGCAATGGAGGAAGGAACACGACAACTTGATGGTGAATACAACATCCCAGAGGATTAATCCTAGAAGGGAAAACAAATGGGAACAAAGGAAATTGGCTAGGATGATGGGGCTAGGAGACAAAAATATGGTCGATAAGTGACGTTCCATTAAGCAACATAAATCATGCCAAAGCACGGTTTTGTTGTGGCTCTATGTGTATTATGATCGAGGGCCTTCAAAGTTCTGGTTGATTACAATACAAAAGTGTTGTGAACACATTGAAAAGGCTTAGTGCCTTAAATATGAGTGGGTCGGCAACTATGAGTTAATCCCTTCGGGCTATATCATAAAAAGGGCCCACTGAGGTAAATATCCCAGTGCTTTTATTTAAAATCCTTTAGGATTTTAGATGAATGAGTCAACAACTTGGATTTTGGCATTTATGCCAAATATAATAACACCACTAAAAATGGAAATGACAGGCATGAATGCTTTGGCAGTGGATTAGTGGTATGGGAAAAATTAAAGGTAGATTTAGTAATTCAACCAAATTTGGAGCTCACCAAATTTAGAGAAAGCCTTGTTAAATCCTATAACTCACTAGATGTGATGAAAATAATAACTCAACTCATTTTTTTTCAAAGAAACAATAGAGTAGTGATTGAAGGATTGAAGAGCACGTTTAGGTGTCTTGACAGAAGCAAGACAAAGGAAAAAAATAAAATATTTAAGCAATTGGGTGGAAAAGAACTGAAATTCATTAACCAAAAATAGTAGTCCAAATTCCTTTATAAGCATAATCGAATTTTCAAGATGTGGGTGAGCAAGTATGTTGGGAACATGGATTGATGCTACTAGTGTGCATGGTGAATTTTTCAGTGATGGTGGTTTTGGTAAGTGTTGAAGTGATAAATTTATTTGTAAAAGGGAATGGGTTCATGATTTGAGTATGAAAATTGTATAAAATATGAATCATTCAGGTCATGCAAGTTGTAGCTTGCATATCATGGGCTCCTTCAAGTGGTTGCTAGTAAATACTTAGGGGTTGTAGCTACATCTACTAGATGTTGGTAAATACTTAAGGGTTGTAGCTCCTTTTAGTTGTAGCTGATAAATTAGGGAGTAGTTGCTTCATTCTGGTTGTAGCCACCAAACTTTGTAACATCAAGTTGAAGCATGTTCTTGTAAAGATATTGAAGAACAGTTTGAAGAATCCATGTGTACTATTTGTGCTAGTTATGTTGATTCTTTCCATGTTCATATAAATTAATTGCTATAAAATTTATTAGTGTCCTAGTATCATTGCAAGTCAAAAAAAGATTTTGAAATTCCTACAATATTGATTCACCCCCCTCTCAGCGTTGTCTCGGTTTCTGACAATTGACATCAGAGAAATTAAGTTCCTTCAAGGTTAGTTTAACAACTAGAAGGAAGATAAAGGAACATGGAAAACTAGGAAGGAGGATTTACCAATAGGGCACCAATGTTCAATGGAACAAACTATGTGTTTTAGAAAGTAAGGATGAAGACCTATATTCAATCACTTGGAGCTGATATATGGGACGTTATGGAATAAGAATATCAAAAGCCTAGAAGTGATAACTAGAAGAAGAAGAAGTCGAAAATCTCTCTTTGCTTCCAAATGTGCAAATTTATGGGTGAATGTAGGAAAATAAAAATTTTGGATCTATAGTAGGGTCGAAATTCTAGAAGTTGGACGACCGAAATTCTATATTGTAACTGGGTTGAAGTTGTTTGACTAGAAAAGACTACTAAAGTTCAGATAACCATTATGGATGGCTGAATTGATGGAGTGAGGAAGGTCCCTTAGTCTGGTTTAAGGTCTTGGATTGTCTCAAATTTGATCTGAATCTAGTATGGAAGAGTTTGACTGGGTTTTCCCCTCCATACGGGTTTTAGTTGTGGCTGAGTGCCTATCTAGTGTCATTGTTCGTCATGTTTTTGATTTGATGATTTCTTGATGAGAAGAACACAAAAGAAGAACATAAAGAAAGATAATAAGAATACAATAATATTAGAAGTAACTTTCAACATAAGAAAGTATTTTTGCATCTCTAATTTTCTAACAAACTTAGGGTTTGTAGCTTCTTTCAGTGGTTGTTGATAAATATGTAGGGGTTGTCGCTCATTTCAGTTGTAGATGATAAATTAGTGAGTAGTTTCCTCCTGTTGGTTGTAGCTAGAGAACTCTGTAACAAAAAGTTAAAACTTTCTCTTATGAAGATATTGAAGAAAAATTTGAAGAATCCATGTGTATTATTTAACAAAGTTACTGACCAAGTGAGAACTGTGACCTCAAAACAAGAAATCTAGCTAAAAACCCTCAAAAAACATGAAAAAACAACCGAAAACCTAAAAGTGTGTATGTTGGAATGAAACTTTTTTAGGGTAAATTTTCAACATTTTTTAAAAATGGTAGTAAAATCCATTTTTTCTGCACAAAAAACATGAAAAACACCTTGAAAATGAAATTTGTTGATGCTGAAATAACATCTTTTTTTCTTTGGGGGGGTAAATTTTCAACATTTTTTAGCTATGATGTTAAATATAAAATATCATGACTCTAAAAATCCTTAGAATTCCAACAATTTCCAAGCATGATGTTAAAAATAAAATATCATGTCTCTAAAAAGCTTTAAAATTCCAAACATTTTCAGCCATGGTGTTAAAGATAAAATACCATGACTCTTAAAACCTTAAAATTATAATTGTTTTCAACCATAGCATTAAAGATAAAATATCATGACTCAAAAAAACCTTAAAGTTTGATATATTTTCAAGTGATAAAATATTATTACTCGGGAAAACCTTAAAATTTTGACAAATTTTCAAGCATGGAATTAAAATCAAATATCATGACTACCAAAAACCTTAAGTTCTCAACATACTTCAACCATGGCATTGTGGACAAATTATATGACTTAAAAAGTTGAAAAAATGACATCTAAATGAAAGAGTCATTATACCAAGAGTATTTTTTTTAAATGCTAAAAGTATAACTACTTTAAAATCTTAACCTAAGACAACTTGAGACATTGCAAAGAAAATTTGAAAATCAACCATCAAATTGACACATAGTGAAGGTGAATTTGACGTATACATGTAGACTCAGACAATAAAACAGTGTGCCAAAAGTTGATCACTTTAGTCAATTGGCTAACTCATAATTCCACGAGTTGAGATGGTACATCATTTCGATTCCATCTGTTATGGTACGTGAGCTGATCCACTAGTTAATGAAATGAATATCCTTAGCTGCAATTATTTACAATATTTAATCAAATTTTGTGATTAAGGAATCAATGCACATTCAGGTGGAGTTGCAGAAAATCTTCTTGACTTCTGGTAACAGTAGTCATAAATCATGTAGCTTTTACGAACCCAGTTAAGTTTACTGAGTTGCTGTTTATTTAGATTTTGAAATTCGGATTGATCCAACCAGTGGTTGACACAGGGCGAAGAAGATTGAGATGACACGCTGCATGCATCTACTTCAAAGGATTGGTAAGAGGCAACAAAGGGGGTGTGATTCCAGTCTATTTTAGCCCTTCCTCCATCGGTAGCCCAATCCTCTCCGTTCCAAAGGCTGGCCATGATCTTCATGGGTCGTTTATTTAGATATGGGATGCCCACACCTTCATTGTTTTTGAATACCCGGATGGGGATCGAATCAACAAAAAACCTGTTTTCACAATAGGAAAAAAATATATGTTAATATAATTCATGAAATTTTTAAATACATCTTCCGAATGAGGTTCCATTTTAGTTACTCAAAACACGTATACAGTTTGTTTGTGGTTTCACATAATAGAATAGTTATGGAATGTTGGAAAGGTGGATGAGATAAAGCATGAATTCACATAAAACACGAGTAATAATAGAACAGTTATGGAATGTTAGAAAGGTGGATGAGACAAAGCATGAATTCACATAAAACACGAGTTGTTGCTCTTCTATTGATCACACAAAACATGACGATTACATTGAACTAGGTGAAGGGTATTTAAACATTTTCAACTAGCTAATTGCCTAAAATATCTTGACATGCAACCACAAGCAATCACACACTGAAAGTCATTTAACACTTGACTTGACTCAACACTCAAACACTCAATCATGCAATCGCTCAGTTAACTGACTCTCTATGTTTAGCCAACTCCACATGCAAAGGTAATTATTTTATTTTAACACTCCCCCTTAATTACGACTGCTAAACTAAAACATGACTAATGACAACTCAAACATGCTTGCTGGTCTATGTCTCAACTAGGCTTACAACACCCAAGTTTCTTCTATGAAACTCAATTACATCTTGTGCTAATGACTTAGTAAATATATCATACAATTGATCACTAGATTTACAAGGCTTCAAATGAACTTCTCCATTGCTAACAAGTTCTCTAATAAAGTGATATCTAGTATCAATATGCTTGCTCTTCTAATGAAAAACACTATTATTGGATAGTGCAATCGCTGAGGTGTTGTCACAATATATTGTTGTTGATCCTTATTGTTTCTACTTGAGTTCATCAAATACTCTTCTTAACCACATTGCTTGACATGTTGCTGATGTGCTGCTACATATTCTGCTTCTGCTGACAAAAGTGTCACAATGGGCTGCTTCTTAGATGCCCATGAAATCACACCTGAACCAAGGTGGAACACAAAACCAAAAGTGGTCTTCCTATCATCCAAACTGCCTACAAAATCACTATCTGTGTATCCAATCAAATTTTTCTTTTTTGTGCTTGCATACATTATACCACAATCTCTAGTTCTTGCTATGTATATCAGAATTCGTTTTCTTGCACTCCAATGTGTGTTTTTTGGAGTCTCCATAAATCTGGAATCAAAATCACTCCTTGCATGATATCTGGTCTTGTCGCTGTGAGGTACATGAGGCTACCAACCAATCTTTTGAATAAAGTTGGATTGACATCTGATCCTTCATCATCCTTGTTTAACTTTGTACCTATTGCAACTTGTGTAGGGACAGGTTTGCAATTTTCCATCTTGAATATTTTCAACAAATCTCTGGAATATTTATTTTGACAAATAAAAATTTCTTTTTTAGAAGCTCAACTTCTATGCCAAGAAAATATTTCATGACACCAAGATCTATCATCTCAAATTCTTTCATCATGGCTGCTTTAAATTCATCTATCTCAAAATCACCTGTAAAAATCATGTCATCAACATATAAGAAAACAATCAAAATATATCCATGCTCATTTACCTTTTTGTACAAGGTAGGCTTAATGTTTCTTCTGCAAAATCCATTTTTGATCATGTAACTGTCAATTTTGCTATACCAAGATCTAGGCGCTTGCTTCAGTCCATAGAGTGCTTTTTTCAACCTGTAAACTTTCTCTTCATTACTCTTAACTTCATATCTGGAGGTTGCTGCACATAAATTTCTTCTTCTAGAATTCCATTCAAGAAGGCTGACTTCACATCCATCTGATATACTTTCCAATTATTCTGAGTTGTTGTGGCTAGAACTTCTCTTACAGTATCCAATCTGGCTACTGGAAAAAATGTTTCTCCAAAGTCTATTCGAGTAACTACGATAATCCTTTTGTTACAAGTGCTTTAAATCTGTCAATTTCACCTTTTTCATTCAACCTTGTCTTGTACACCCACTTCACACCAATGAGGTTTTTGTCATTTGGCAAATCAACCAAATCCCATGTATCATTCTTTTCAATAGATTCAATTTCTTCTTCCATGGTTTGCACCCAATTTTCATCTCTGGTTGCTTTTTCAAACGAAGAAGGTTAGAATGATAACAATGCAAAATTTAAACTAACATCCAAATCATCATAAATATCTTTCAAACTTCTCATCTTTCTCTTACCATTGCTTGATTCATCGCCTGATTGATTGTTGGGAGAATCTTGATTTCTTGATTTGCTTGAGGATCCATGTTGCTCTGAAAATCTTGGAGTCCTTGTTGGTGTGTCTCTGTTTGGTGTCTTTGCCTATGATTCTTGTTGCTCCTTTTCTGCTACATCATCTTCTTCCATCAGTGGCACTTGTTCATCAACTATTGTCTAAAGTTCCATTCCATGACTCTTGTTTACGATAGTTATGACCCGATTCATGAAAAAATCGATGTCCTCTGTCTCCTTCATTTGTAAACTTTCAAAATCTCTCCTATTTTTCCGCAGCTTAATAGTATTGACATTTTCCAAACCTTTATAGTTTGTCGCAAAAGCATCCCATGGTACTTTTGCTGAAGACGTGATCATAATCTTCTGGAATGCTGTTAGGTCCACTCCGTGCTAAATAAGCTGCAACACATGTGCATTCTTCTTCTTGTCTTTCTTTCGTTGTTCCATCTCTGTATTACTGAGAGCTTGTTCCTCTTCTTCGTTCTACGGTTCTAAAAACCCAAACTTGACATAATCTCAAACATCATGTGCCTGCAACATGGTGGCCATCTTAATGGCCCACACATCATAATCTTTCCCTGTAAATAGTGGGAACTGGGGCTGGAAATTTGAGAAAGCTATCTTTCTCCAAAAATACTTTTGAAAAAAACCTTATATTTCTCTTTTATAAAACTCTTTCAAAAAAAATATCTCTTTCAATAAAACCCTAAACTTTTCATTTAGTTAAAAAAAAACTAAAAAAACCTTTTGCAAAACAAAACATTTTTTAAAAATCTCTTAATAATTTTTTATATCTAACAATAATCTTTTTTAAGAAAATCTATATATAAAAAAACAATAAAACCTTGCCCTTCACGAATTAAAAAAAAAAAACCAAACATTTTTTTTAGGCACTTTATAAAATCAATCATAAAAATAACCTCTGACGTGGCCGGTTTGGGCTTGTTTGTTATATTAAAAGGCCTTTAAAAAGGCACTGTCATAAACTTAAATCAACTCATGAATACCAAATTTCACTTCAACGTGTTGACTTTTTTAAAAATTTGTCATATAAACCCGTGCGTATTCGTCGGTTGTTAACGCAACTCAACGAAACTTCTCGACCAAGCCCAAAAAAACCTGCATGTACAGGAGTCCAGCGGAAATCGGTGGCTAAATTTGTTGGACTTTCGGCCTTCGTTCTGTAAAAAGAATCAGTCACACATTACAGCTCTGCAAGCTGGCTCTGCGGGCTCTTTTACTTTTCTCACAGAGATTATTACAAATCTGTTCTCTGTATTTCTTTGAAATCTCGCTATGTTACCAATTTTTGTTTGAAATCTCGTTCTGATACCAATTGTATCTCGCTATGTTACCAATTTTTGTTTGAAATTTCGTTCTGATACCAATTGTATCCATTTTTGTTAGAAAGGTGGAGTAGATAAAGCATGAATACATATAAAATATTAGAGGTTATTTTTTTTATTGATCACACAAAACTTAATGATTACAATAAATCTGGTGAAAGATATTTAAACTTTTTCAACTAGCTAACTGCTTAAAATATTTTGACATAAAACCACATACAATCACACACTCGAAATTGTTTATCACTTGACTTTACTCAACACTCAATCACTCAATCACTTAGTTAACTAACTCTCTATATTTAGCCAACTCCACGTGCAGAAATAATTATCTTATTTTAAAATAGAAATGTCAAAGATGAGGTCTTTGTTCTCTAGTCCCAACTCCACTTGCAAACACGTTGTTATGAACAATGTAAGTATTTCCAGAAATTCAAAGTCGAGTTCGTAATGAGAAGAAGCTTCGGACGACATCTGAATGCAAAATACTGATATTACTATACTGTGTATTATCGAAACTATGACCGGTTTGGCGGCAATATCGAAATTTAAAATATACATCAGGAATTGAGTTTTAAGTACTATCAACTGATAACATATAATTCTGCTTACATAATACGAGGTAACTGTTCCAGCGGAATTCCCTGAGATCAGCTCAATTCTCATGCTCACGCTGCCAAAGAGGTATTCCTTTTTGGACTGAAAACCAGGACCTAGAGAAACAAGAATCGCTATTATAAACATCCATACGATATTAAATGTAGGATCTCGTTAAAAATGAAATACTTTACCTGAGATTTGATCCATAGTGAGCTGCGCAGTTTGGCCATTGTTCAACAATTTAACTGTACCCCCCTGAGATATCGAAATTGTCATTGATGTTGAAAGCCTGTACCGAGAACAGAATAAGACCGAGAAATGAAGTTATATATACCAACTCTTGTAAATATCTTCGAAATACTAAAAGAGTTGCACCGCACTTCATTGCCGATGGTGGAATTGAGTGACTCGATTGACTCTTTTTTGGCAGCAGGATAGTCGACATACCCAATACAAGTTCTGACAGGAGCGAACACCCTACACCATTCATATATGTATCAAAACTCTCCAGCATCTAATTTTTTTACGGCGTTTGGACAAATAAAGATTCGGGAGCAAAGAGAATAATATGTAATCAAATGAATGACATCATAATCTTTATTTCCAGGTCACTCGAATTTAAAATCCTATCGTTTTCTAGATGGGATTATCTGGTTCTATATAACTTTGACCACTAAATATTGCGTGTGAAAATGAATGAATAAGATTCTTCTGACTATAGCAAACAATTAAATTATGATGACCTCTGCCACCCAATATTTCCCATGCTAGTATCATTGGACAGGTAGTACTAGACGGTAGCTTTTGTGGCTACCAAGAATCTTTAATTAGGAGCTCTAGACTGAAACGCTGGCTTACAAAATTCAGTGAACGTAATACAGCTCGGGCAGATCTGTGTGTCCCCATGACAACTGTAACATGTTTAAGAAATTCCGAGTATCAAGTGCAATAGAATAAAATGGTAGTATGTCTCATTCACTAATAAAATGTATCTTTTAATAATGGTTTGATGGTTCGTCATATCCAACTATTCTTCGTTAGTCCAATAGTTGTATGTTTCAACTACTTTTGAGGGTTTCGATGCAGCGCCATGCTTTGGACTGTCATACATATTGAACAACGATCTAGGGCTGGGCTGTCATACTAAGGTAACAACGACGAGGTTCAAAAAATATTCCGTTGACCAGTGCTCGTATGCTTCATATGCTTTTGAGGTTTTGATGCAGCGCCATACTTTGCAGTGCCATACCGATTGACTTATGATTTAACAATGATCGAGGAGTGTCATACTAAGCGTACTGATGAGAATTCAGTGTTTTTTAATATGACTTTAGTTTGTTAGAATTTTATTTTTTCACGATGTAAAACATTAAATGATATGAAAATTTATATAAAATTTTACAGCAGTGTAGGTTATATTTTTTCCCCCAAATTATGTCAAAATAATATTAAGTTAGATTTAGAAGTCATTATTTTATTGCGAACCACTATGTTTAATATTAATCTCTTTATTCTTTTACCTATTTTCAAAAATCTCCTAAGATAATACTCAACATTAATTATGTTAAAAGAGCCCAAAGTTCTTTTAGGTTATGTTTAAGATTAATCTCTTTTTTCTTTTTTCTATTTTGAAAAAGCATTTAATATAATATTCAACATTTATTATTGAAATATGTTAAAATAGCTAAAAGTTCTTTTAGATTCGGAGTGGTTGTGATAAGACTTTACAAAAGTATTATTATCCAATTTAAAAAAGATAGATAATTAATCGAAAAATATAAATGCTAATATAAAAATTAAATAAATTTCCATTGGCTTCACTATAAACATGTTATAAATAATATTTAAAATAAAATAGAAATAATAATTTTCAAATTAAATATTTATTACATTAATCAATTTTTTTATAATTATAATTTAAATACAATTTCTTAGTAAATTTAAATATAATTTAAATTTAGCTTTATTATGGTGTTGGAGGATGATCGGATGGTTTTTGGATAAGGAGAAAGTGAGGCTATTCTATGTCTATCTTCTTCTTTTTCTAGGCATAGTATGTGTACTTGTTTGGCTAGCTCTCCCAACTCATTCATCATGTCCCAACATTAACGAATGTTGAGTAGCAGGAGAGGTTTGGGCACTATTGGTGTTAAATGATATCGGCTATTTTCATTTGATTTAGTGGGTTACTTCTTTGATGTGGCTCCTCCAAAAGTGAGGAGAGAAATACTCCTCTTGCAAGTAAAAGAAACTAAGGATCACCCTTATCACTCTTGACTTCGAGCTTCAAAAGACAGCCATGTACCTACGAAGGGTTCAAGATCCTTGCAAGTTTCATAAAAAAATGTTTACATTTTTTTTATTAACTTACCTTACATCAATAACTGGATACACTTCTCTGTTTAATCGATAACGACACACAAGTTGAGATCTATCATTTGTTTTCTAGCATGGAGGATATTAAATGTATGTTGTGGAGCTAATGGTGCTTTCTTACCAATGTTTAGTCTCGTTTGACCCAAGTGGAAAATTTCATTGTCTTAAATCTAGTGATCTCACTAACCCTCCTAGAGACCCTCGGGATCACATTGACCCTCCTGTTGATAGCATGTATGACCTTACTATAATCTCTTCTAACCAAGATTAATACTAGTCAAATATGTTTTGGTGCTCATTTGTTACAGAGTTGGTGTGAGGATTTTTCAGCTTTCACTTCAGTGTTTGATGGGGGTATCATGACTTCTATGCTTGTTATGCGACCTGGGTATTTTGATGTAGTTCGGCTATGGTGTTGGTGTTTGGTAGATGGATTTACTTGTTTTAATGTTGAGGCATAGGTCTTTGTGTGTTGTGGTGTCACCCGCATAGTTTCCACTTACCAACCCATCATGTAGATACTTTAGAAACTTCTTTGTATCTTGCAACTTGAGGCGCCTTAAGAGAAATCCATTGTGGTGCTTCTGGAAAAGAACTCCATGGAACAACTGATATGATAGAGCCTTTAAGTGGATTTCCCTTTTCTATTTGATTGATAAGTGTGAGGGAAAGGCGCCTTTTTCCAAAAATTGCCTTAACTTTGCGTACGAGGGCACTTTGGATGTGGACTGAGGAATCCGATCAATATTGTGCATTTTAATTTCTTTCTCCCATCCTGAGAGATCTTGTTTGAGAGCATCCTTTTCTTTGGATACTAGTCTACATAGGTCGTGACCCTTTATTGTATGAACTTGTTGAACTCCAGATCATATTCTTGAAGACACGTTACCCAATTAGCCCTCTTCTCACCCAGCTCTTGTTAAATAAATAACATTCTTACTGCTAGGTGAGGTATGAATACTGTGGTGTGACCTTTCAATCAGTAGGGCCTGAAATACTTCACTTCCTTATATATTGCATACACTTTTTTATCAAGGGCAGGGTAATTTAATTCTAGTCCAAGTAGACTAGGTCACTAAAAGAGATAGGTCACTCATTTTCTTCATTGTCTTTTTGAGTTAATATAGTGGAAATCGACAAATGTAAAGAAAATGTATACCCTTACCATAATTTGGACTGAAAAGTGCAGGTGCATAGACAATAGCCTGTTTATTCCAAGCAAAAGTGTCTTTCTCCCATTCATCCCACTTATATACTATATCTATCTTAACCATCTCCTCTATGGGTTTGATTATCTATGCATAATCAAAGATTATTTTTTTGAGGAAATTGATTTTCCCTAATAAAGACTGCATGGCTTTCTTATTCAACAAGAACGAGATCTGTGTGATAACCCTGACCCTCTTAGGGTCAATCTTAATACCACCTTTTGCTATGTTGTGCCCTAGAAGGATCCTTTCGGACACACCAAAGACGTTATTCTTAGGATTTAGAGAAATTATGTACTTTCGACACCGCTCGAAGATCTTCTTTAGATGACATACATGATCTAACCTTTTCTTGGAAAATAAAGTGACATCATCTAAGTAGATAATAATTATCTTACCGATAAGGCCATGAAAGGTGATGTCCATCGCTCTTTGAAAAATTTCACCAAAATTGATTAGTACAAAACATTCTTTTGAACGTTAATGTTCCCCATTTAGACTAGAACATAATCTTCAACCTGTCTAGTTCCACTACAAGCAGTTGATTATAGCCTAAAAATTCATCTAGTAGCGAAAACATTTCAGACCTAGATACTATCTGGAGTATCTGCTCCATGGATGGCATTGGATAGTTATCATTATTAGAAGCCCAGTTCAGATTTTGGAAATCAACACATAGGCATATTTAACCAAACTTTTTTCTTACTAGGACCAAGTTGGACACCCACATAGAATGTTTGACTTTAAATATGATCCAGGCATCCAACAACTTTCTAAATTTCCTGTGAATAAGGGGCTCTAGTGCCAAATGATATTTTCATGGTTTCTGCTGGAAAAATCCCCCCCTTCTTTTAAAGGAAACATGTGTTATATGGTGCAAGTATCATAAGTATTTAAATCATCATATGTCCAAGAAAACACATATCAATACTTCTTGAATAAATGAATAAATTCTTATCGCTCCTGCGGTGAACAACAGGTAGTGAGATTGACATACTTTGGATCTTGTGGGGTTCCCAAATTGACTCATTCAAATGTGAGCTTTGAACTCTTAGTCGTTGTGTTTTTTGGCCCTCTAAGTTGTTTCTACAAGTCATATAATTTCTCTAGGGACACTACACCTTTCATCATAGTGTTTCCTTTCAGTGTTTGATATTATTCTTACAGAGCCTACTCGTGTTCATTGTCCTCTTTGACGTCATCTTTAAATACATCAAAATTCAACATAAAGTGTAGAATTTGTTGGTTGTCATTGAAAATGTGTAAGTTAGTGACATTGTCGGGTAAAGATGGTTTATATAAAATTTCAATAGAAAAACCATTTTTCAATGGTGACATCCTAGGAACAACATTTACTAATGTATCTATTGTTGTGTCTCTAGCTCTTGGAACAATAAAAGTATTGAAAGCTTTAAAATGATTTATCAAACTCCATAACTCCTATTGCTAGTTTTTTAGATGAGGTGAAACACAGTGCATAGTATCTCATACCCGATGAGTGACTACCTATGAATCACTGGTTACCTTCATAAACTCTACCTTCAGTTCTATAGCTTTCTTCAATCCAAGTACAGGTGCTTTATATTCTGCAATTTTATTAGTGCACTCAAACTCCATATGGCATGAAAGTACATGTGTCTTATTATGCGCATTAGTAAGGACACAATCGGCTCTGAAACCATCTTGCATCTTAGAACCATCAAAGTGATGACTCAAAAATTTTCAATCTACGAAGCTATTTTGTATATAGTTAGTACTATTTTTACTAGTAATGTTATGTACATATATATTATATAAATCATTTGCACCAGTTGGAGAACAAGGAAGGAGCTCTAGTTGTGTATTTGGTGGAATTGGTGATGGTTGTGTGAGATAGCACCTGAGGTTAATTTCCAAAAATAAATTACCAAAAATTAGATCGGCGAAAGCGATCGACTAATTTCCCTTTCAAAGGATGTAATTGTTTGTTTCATGTAAGGTTCTCTTTCCACCCAGATTTGATTGTTCTTGCCCCTGTATGGAAGCCACAAATGTGACCAATCAATCACAAAATACCCTTATATTTTTCTTGACGACTCTCGGCTAAGAAGTAAACCATATGCTTTCAGTATGTCCACAATTATGATATTTATACATTGGTGAACTCGATCATCTTTAGATAATTTGATAGGCACATTTATAAGTTCACAAATAGCCTGGACCAAAGACTTGTCCAGTTGAATAATCCATGCCTCTGCTTTGTCCCATTTGGAATTTATTTTATTTGCAACAGACAATGACATTACATTTACAGATGCACCAAAATAAAATAAATAATTGTGAACATTGTAATTGAAAATTTGAAAAGTCAATAGAAATAAAGGGAAAAGAGTATCAGCCCCTAATGTTGCAGCGTTAATAGCTGACTCCAAGGGATCAGAAAAGTTACCATATACCTTCTAGGAAGAAGCAGTATTACCTGATGAGGCCTGATCAAGGGCTCGGATAAGTAGTTCTTGTTGGCTTGCTATTCTTGTGAGGTCAAATATTGAAATATGTGCACGTGATTTCTTCATATCATCAACTATTTTATAGTAAAGTTCAATGGGGATTGCTAAAGTGTCTGGAGGAGTAATTTTGTTTGAAACTTCTGAAGAGATGGTCTTACTTTTATTATTGGCAGAAGTTTTCTTTTCTTGGTAGCATTTCTAAACTTGTTCGGAGCTTGGATGATTGGTGAAGTAAGTTTTCTTAATGGATGTTCTTTCAACTTTTACGTCGTCAGCTCTTGTTCAGAAATAGGCCCTTGAATTCTCAACTTATATTGGTTGTTCTGCTTCTGAGTTAGGGCCCCATTCAGTGGTGGTTCTTCGGTGCTTTCCTTCTCAGCACTAAACACACAACCGAAAGTATTAACTGCATCTCTGACACTTGGAGTCCCTTCAGCTGCCTCAGATTATTCCTTTTCTTCTATTTGCTCAATCTACTCGTCTGCAAGAACTGAGTGAATAATATGTGCAACCTAGCCTTCATGTTGTGATTCCACTATGGGCATGTCGTTTCTTAATGATATTGTTGGTGAAAAGAGCAATATTGGTCCATGCCCATACTCTCGACATTCAACATGACATTCGAGCTTTGTGCAGACTTATCCAGTTGACTATTGTTGTTGACGTTGTTATTGAACTTCGTCAAGAAGTTAAACTTCGGGGGCTTGCTGTTGATAGTGGCTTCGCTTTTCCTTTGTTTCAGTTCTGCCAACTCATTAGACAAAGTCTTGATCATTTGATTGAAGCTTTCTAGATTAGTAGATTCCTTATCTTTGGGCTTGTTTGAAGAGCTCTGTGACCTTTTTCCTATATCCGAGGAGTCTTTGGATGACTCATCATCAATGATGACTTTCATTGGTCTCTTTACAAATTATGAAATGCTTATTGACCAGGAATAAGTATAGTGATTGTGATGGATAATAAGTATAGTGATTGTGATGGATACATGAGGTGCCATATCGGGAGGGGAACTGGTTCAATATTTGATTGAACCTTTGATTAAATTGCTTCACCTTTTCTTATGCTCCCATCTTCAGATTGCCCGACTTTTTGAATAGTATGGCTGGGGTTTTATTGATAAGAAATTTTCACATGGAAGTTCCTAACATATTCGATGAAACGAATACCATTAAATAAACTTACATTCGATTGAATTCAATGTGCAAGTAGCAATATGCGGCTTCAGTTTTGATTGAGCATTTGTTGCAAACCTTGACCTTGGATTTGCCCTAAGCCACTACGATTTAGCTCCTGCCAACTTTGGACTTACACCATAAATTGATGGTAACAATATTTGAGC
Source organism: Pinus taeda (assembly GCA_000404065.3). Lineage (NCBI taxonomy): Eukaryota > Viridiplantae > Streptophyta > Pinopsida > Pinales > Pinaceae > Pinus > Pinus taeda. The sequence goes on from APFE030658272.1 coordinate 62,381, forward strand.
TTTGTTGAAAGAGCATTGGTTTAAGCAACAACCGATACCGAGTCCGCCAACCACTAGTCAGAGAGATGTGATAGTATGTAAAACGTTATGAGTTACAAGCCCCTCTCTAAATTTTCACATTCACAACCGAACCACATTTTGAACCATTAAAATATAAATTATTTTTATAATCAGTGAATTCTGATTTACATTCGTGATTTCATTACTCTTTAAACTTTTTTTTTAACAAGTAAATATTATTAGTTACAATACCTCTTAATGGCCAATGGTACGATGCCCTATACAATTGCAACAGTTTAAATTATATCAAAAAATTGCGACCAACACCTAGAACCGGTTGAATTTCTTCTGATGCCATGGCTCAACAAACATTGTGGACTTGAGGGTTTATCTGCTAGTGTTGGATGTCAATAACATTTCATCCGAACTACCTCCTAGATTCTCGACCATGAAACGCTGAGCAGATGCCGAGGGGACTTAAAAAGTAAAGAGGAACTTAAATATTTGGAACAACAGAGAAAACAGGTGAAAGAAATACGAAATAGAAATTTAGGAGATATTCCAAATCATGGAGGAAAACTCTGATTTTACTCCACCAATTCTCCATCACAATCCCACGCTTACGTGAAAAGGGAAAAATGAACCAGAGGAAACATTTTGTGCCATATTCACCACTAGCGAGGTAACCATATTATCGATTTTTTTTTTATAGTTCTATTTATTTATAATTTTTTTTGTTCGTTTTTTTTTTAAATAAATTGGATTTTAAACAGGTTTATACTATTTTATTTTTTTACTTATTTATTTTTCTTTTTAGCTTTTTTTTTTCCAATATTTTTTAACACATTTGCTTTAATTGATTTTTTTAATCATTAAATTTTATTTATTTATTTATTTTTCTTTTAATTTGACTTGAATCATTGTTTTTTGAAAAAAATTCAAATATTGTTAACCTTACACACAAATTTCATAAATTTTGTTATTTCTTCAATTTTTTTCATAAAAATCTTTTATTTATTTAGAAAATCATTTATACACCCAAAAATTTCATTTTTTAGATTAATCACATATATAAATACATCAAATATTGGTTGAAAATAGTAATTCTTATTAAAATAAGATAATTACTCTTGCGAGAGGAGTTGACTAAACATAGAGAGTTAGTTAACTTAGTAATTACGTGTTTGAGTGTTAAGTCAAATCTAATTAAGTGATAAACTACTTTTAGTATGAGTTGCATGTGATTACACGTGGTTAATTGGAAAATGATAAATACCATTTACTGTGTTCAATGTTTTTTGCTCTCAATAAAAAAGCAGCAACTTGTATTTTATGTGAGAATTCAGGCTTTGTCTCCTCTACTCTTCCAACAAATAGATAGCAGAGCCTTATCCAGAAAGAGCCCAAGTTCATAAGGACTTTGTGTATCTGAAAAGTGCAGCACCAATCTGCAAGAGCCGCACGGTTTATTATTTTCTGGGTTATTCAAGAGCTGTGTATTCGTAAGGGCTGGAATAATGGCTAGCAGTTGTTAATGGCTTGCAAGAGCCGCACGGTTTATTATTTTCTGGGTTATTCAAAAGCTGGAATAATGGCTAGCAGTTGTTAATGGCTTGCAAGAGCCGCACGGTTTATTATTTTCTGGGTTATTCAAAAGCTGGAATAATGGCTAGCAGTTGTTATTGGGTTGCAGTGCCACTGTATCGTGAAACGCGTGTGTACTAGCTGCCACAAAAGAGCCCGCGAAACCTATTTTAAAAAAAATGTGAAGCCACGTTCTGAGAGGTTTTTTAAATCATTGCAAAGGTTATATGTTACGTATTCCAAAGATTATATGTTATGTGGCTTTTTAATTTTATGTTGAGAAAGTGTTTTTTTTTTTTAAAGTTCGCACGGGTTTTTGAAAAAGTTTTTTTTATAAAGTTAAGTTTTTTTACACCATCTTTTTATATATAAAAAAAAATTTAGGGTTTTTATTGAATTAAATATATATATATATATATATATATATATATATATAGCTTACAAAAAGATAAATTTAGAGTTTTCTGAAAAGATTTAGAGAAAGATGTCTTTTTCAAATTTCCAGCCCAGTTCCCACCATTTATAGGGAAAGATTATGATGTGTGGGCCGTTAAGATGGAAACCACGTTTCATGCACATGATGTTTGGGATTATGTCTAGTTTGGGTTTTCAGGAACTAAAAATGAAGCATAAGAACAAGCTCTCAATAATACAAAAAGGGAACAATGGAAGAAAGACAAGAAGAATAATGCACAAGCATTATAGTTTATCTTGCAGGAGGTGGACTGAGCATTGTTCTAGAAGATTATGATCACATCTTTAGCAAAAATAGCATGGGATACTTTGGCGACAAATTATACAAGTATGGCCAAAGTCAATATTGTTAAGTTGCAGAATACTAGAGAGATTTTGAAAGTCTATAGATGAAGGAGACAGAGGACATCAATCCTTTCATGAATCGAGCTATAACTGTGGTAAATCAATTAATGGTGAGGAAATTAAAAATCAAACAGTGGTTGAGAAGGTCCTCAGATATTTGTCTACCAAATTTAATGTTGTGGTAGTAGCCATAGAAAAAGCCAAGGATTTGGCATCATTAACAGTTGATGAGCTAATGGGATCACTTCTATCGCTTGAGGCAAGGATAGACAGAAATAAAGATTCCACTTTAGAGACTGTTTTCAAAAGTTAGGTTTCTATTTCAAGAGACAAAGGTCGAGGTAGAAGTAGAACAAGAGGCAGAGGACGAAGCAGAAGATATGGTGGCTAGAGAGATGGCCGAGAAGAGCATGAACATGAAAGTGGAAGCAACTATAGAAGCTTCAAAAATAATTAAAGAATTGACAAATAAAAGGTGAGATGTTATTATTGCAATAAATTTGGTCACTATGCTCGTGATTGCAGGAAGAAAATAGTTGATTAAGGGAACCAGAGAGCTAATGTCACTGCAAAGAGTACTAATTCCATGTTCCTAACTTGTCATACCATGCATAAACCTTTTGCTAGTGTGTGGTTGTTAGACAATGGTTGCAGTAGCCACATGATAGGCAACACGAATTTGGTTGCAAATTTTGATAAATCTATGAAAACAGAGGTAAAGTTGGGGACTGACAAGACTGTGGAAGTAGATGGAAAATGAGTGTTCAACATTCTGACCAAGCAAGGGGATCCGAAGACAATCTAAGAGGTATATTATGTTCCTAGTCTCAAACATAATTTGTTAAGTATTGGTCAACTGACATAGAATAGATACATAGTTATCTTTCAAGGTTAAGAATGTGTTATATATGACAAGCCCCCAAGCAAGTAGCTTATAACAAAGGTGTAAATGATGAGGAATAGACTCTTTCCTCCAATTATGAATTACAGTGGTCAGGTGAGTTCTTTTATAGTTGCATGGTCTGGTGATTATTGGTTATGAAACTTTTGATTTGGACACTTGCACTTTTCCGGTTTAAGATTGTTGTAGTAGAAACAGATGGTTAGAGGATTACCTCCCATTAAAGAACCTACTAGTACTTGTGAGTGTTGCATCTTGGGAAAGCAACACCGTGAAATTTTTGCAAAGGGAGTTTCATACAGATCAAAGCAACCTCTTGAGCTAGTGCATACAAACTTGTGTGGACCTGTGAGGACATAGTCAATTGGTGGAAGTTGTTACTTCCTCACTTTCATTGATGACTACAACAGAAACACTTGGGTTTACTTCTTGAAGCAGAAGTCTAAAACTTTTACAAAGTTCAAAGAATTCAAAGCCTTAGCAAAGAACCAAAGTGATCGACAAATCAAGGTATTGAGGTCAGATCATGGCGGAGAATATGACTCAAAGGAATTCCATGATTACTACAAACAACATGGGATCAGAAGACAATTTTCAACCAGGTACGCACCGTAACAGAATGGTGTAGCAGAGAGAAAGAACGAGACAATTATGAACATGGTAAGAAGCATGTTGAAAGGCAGAAACTTGTCTAATGAGTATTGGGAAGAAGCAGTTGCATATGCCATTTATGTAATCAACAGATCTCCTACAAAGAGTGTGATGAACAAAGTATCAGAACAAGCATGGTCAGGTATGTCTTGCAGCATATTTCATCTCAAAGGATTTGGATGTGTAGCTTATGCACATATGCCTAAGGAGCGAAGAGGCAAATTGGATGATAAAAGTGAAAAATGCATATTCATTGGTTATAGTGCGCAATCAAAAGCTAACAAATTGTATAACCCCGTCACAAAGAGACCACAATTAGCAGAGATGATGAGTTCAAAGAAAAATAGTCATGGAATGGAACTGTAGACAAAACAATTGATGCATAAGTGCCATTGATTGAAGAAGATGATGTAGCAGAAAAGGAGAAACAAGAATCACAGGTGAAGACACCAAACAGGGACCCATCAACAAGGACTCCAAGATTTTCATAACAACATGGATCTTCAAGCAGATCAATAGATCAAGATTCTCCCAATAATCAATTAGGTGATGAATCAAGCAATGGTAAGAGAAAGATGAGAAGTTTGAAAGATATTTATGATGATTTGGATGTTAGTTCAAATTTTGCATTGTTGTCATTCCAACCTTCTTCGCTTGAAGAAGAAATCAAAGATGAAAATTGTGTCTAAGCCATGGATGAAGAAAATGAATCTATTGAAAAGAATGATACATGGGATTTGGTTGATTTGCCAAATGACAAAAACATCATTGGTGTGAAGTGGGTGTACAAGACAAAGTTGAATGAGGAAGGCGAAATTGACAGATTTAAAATGCGACTTGTAGTAAAAGGATTCTCACGGCAACCAAGAATAGATTTTGGAGAAACGTTTGCTCTAGTAGCTAGATCGGATACTACAAGAGAAGTTCTAGTCACAACAATTCAGAGCAAGTGGAAAGTATATCGTATGGATGTGAAATCAACCTTCTTGAATGGAATTCTAGAAGAGGAAATTTATGTGCAACTGCCCCTAGGATATGAAGTTGAAAGTAATGAAGAGAAATTTTACGGGTTGAAGAAAGCGCTCTATGGAATGAAGCAAGCACCTAGAGCTTGGTATAGTAGAATTGACAACTACATGATTAAGAATGGATTTTGCAGAAGCAACGCTGAGCCTACCTTGTACACAAAGGTAAATGAGCATGGACAGATTTTAATTGTTTGCTTATATGTTGATGACAAGATTTTTACTGGTGATTTTGAGATAAATGAATTTAAATTCACCATGATGAAAGAATTTGAGATGAAAGATCTTGGTCCCATGAAATACTTTCTTGGCATAGAAGTTGAGCAATCTGAAAAGGGAATTTTTATTTTTCAAAATAAATATGCCAAAGATTTGTTGAAAAGATTCAGGATGGAAAATTGCAAACATGTTCCTACACTAGTTGCAATAGGTACAAATTTAAGCAAGGATGATGGAGGATTAGATGTCAATACAACTCTATTCAAAAGATCTGTTGGAAGCCTCATGTATCTCACAACTACAAGATCGGATATCATGCAAGGAGTGAGTTTGATTTCCATATTTATGGAGACTCCAAAAGACACACATTGGAGTGCAAGAAAATGAATTCTAAGATACATAGCAAGAACTAGAGATTGTGGCATAATTTATGAAAGCATAGAAAAAAGGATTTGATTGGATACATAGATAGTGATTTCACAGGAAATTTGGATGATAGGAATAGCACTTCTGGTTATGTGTTCCACCTTGGTTCATGTATGATTTCATGGGAATCTAAGAAGCAGCCCATTGTGACACTTTCGTTAGCAGAAGTAGAATATGTAGCAACAACATCAACAGAATGTCAAGCAGTGTAGTTAAGAAGAGTATTTAATAGGCTCAAGCAAAAACAACAAGGATCAACAACAATTTACTGTGACAACACCTCAACGATTGCACTATCCAAGAATAACGTGTTTCATCGAAAGAGCAAGCATATTGATATTAGATATCTCTTTATTAGATAACTTTTGATCAATGGAGAAGTTCACTTGAAGCCTTTTAAATCTAGTGATCAATTGGTTGATATATTTACTAAGTCATTAGCACAAGATGTGTTTGAGTTTCATAGAAGAAACTTTGGTGTTGTAAGCCTAGCTAAGACATAGACCAACATGCATGCTTGTGTTGTCATGAGTCATGTTTTAGTTTAGCGGTCGTAATTAAGGGGGAGTGTTAAAATAAGATAATTACTCCTGCATGAGGAGTTGGCTAAACATAGAGAGTCAGTTAACTGAGTGATTGAGTGTTGAGTCAAGTCGAGTTAAGTGATAGACGAATTTTAGTGTGTGGTTGCATGTCAAGATATTTTAGGCAAGTTTCTAGTTGGAAAAGGATAAATACCCTTCATTGTAAGCATCATGCTTTGTGTGATCAATAGAAGAGAAACAACTCTTGTTTTATGTGTGAATTCACGAGTTGTCTCCTCAGCCTTTCCAACAATTCTATTTAACAACACAATCAATTAGTTGAGTAAATCTCTCAAACAAACACTAAACTAGGAACTAAATATCCAAGTTCCAACTAATTAACAATTACATTTATGATGAGGGATCTAATTCAATGTGCACAAGACAAGTAAGAATTAAATGTCCAAGTTATTTAACATGTCATTTATCTATCTATATATATATATATATATATATTAAAAATATTATTTTTTGAAAACAATTATCTTAATTAATTATTTTATGGTTTTATCCTAATAGGGAGCCTTGTTCCGCTAAACACCATGCTTTAATAAAGTTGATTCTTAGAGTTGCATACATCTTCATTGTAGACTATTGTATGAAGGAAAGGAGGTATGGTGTTCATAACTGAGACACTTAGACGAAACATGTAGCCCTTAGACAATATTGCAATTTAAAATGAAAAAAAGTGTGCCAAAAGTAGATCACTTTAGTCGATTGGCTAATTTATAATTCTGCGAGTTGAGATGGTACATCATTTTGAATCCTATCTCTTATGGTAGGTGAGATGATTCAATACTTAATGAAATGAATATCCTTAGCTGCAATTATTTTACAATATGTAATCAAATTTTGTGATTAAGGATTCAGTGCACATTCAGGGGGAGTTGCCGAAAATATTCTTGACTTGTCGTGACAGTAGTCATAAATCATGTAGTTTTTACGAACCCAATTAAGTTGCTTGAGTTGATGTTGATTTAGACTTTGAAATTTCTACTCATCCCACCAACCGTTAACACAAGGGGAAGAAGATTGAGATGACACACTGCATGCATTGACTTCAAAGGATTGATAAGAAGCAACAAAGGGGGCATGACTCCACTCTATTTTAACCTTTCCTCCATTGGTAGCCCAATCCTCTTTGTTCCAAAGGCTGGCGATGATCTTCATCGGTCGACTCTTTAGATATGGGACACCTACAACTTCATTTTTTTTAATACCCTGATGGGGATGGAATGAACGGAAAACCTCTTTTCACAAGAGGAAGAACATGTATATGTTAACAAAATTCATGAAATTTTTAAATATAGCTTCTAAATGAGGTTTCGTTTCAATTACTTGAAGCACATACACAATTTTTTGGTGGTTAGAAAGAATAGAATAGTTATGGAAGTCCGTTGTGGGATCAAACCACAAATGAAGTCTTTGTTCTCTATTTCCAATTCCACTTGCAAACACGTTGGTATGAAGAATGTAAGGATTTCCCGAAAGATTTCCCAAAAATTCAAAGTTGAGTTGGTCATGAGAAGAAGCTTCGGATGACATATGAATGCAAAATACCAACATTACTATATTATGTATTATCAAAACCATGACCGGTCTCGCTGCAATTTTGAAATTTAAAATATGGATCTCAGGAATTGAGTTTAAGTACAGTCAAATGATAATAAATAATTATGCAATATTTCATTCTTGAGATAAAATATGTGTTTACATAATACGAGGTAAACGTTCCAGCAGAATTCCCTAAGATCAGCTTAATTCATATGCTCACACTGTTGAAGAGGTATTCCTTTTTGGACTGAAAACTATAATTTACTAAAGCAAGGATCGTTATTATAAACATCCATACAATGTTAAATGTAGGATTTATTTAAAAATGAAATATTGTTGGAAGTAATGGAGAAATATCAACTTAGATTATTGTTATGATGATGATAAGTTTGAGACTCTCATCTTAGACCTCATATCCTAATATCTAGGGAGTGGTTGAAACCATCCCGTTAGTGTGAAAGCCTATATATTTGAGGCTTATCTAACTCAATGTAAGTGGGCTTGTATGAGTGTTTGTACACTCTCCAGGTATCTCACTTGGAGAGTCATTTAGTTTATAGTTAATATATTAAGTTTTTAAAATGGTATCGGAGTTGCAGGGTCGAGGAACCTGTATGCTGAGTGAAGGATTTTCCCATCGCGCCTAAGGTGAATTTGTTGCGTGGTTTGGAGGAAACATCGTGCCGATCCCACTGTGAGACATGCATGAATTTTATTTTGACATTTCGGCGTAACTGAAGGGTGGAACGACGCGAATGAAGGGTTGAACGATGTGAATCCACCGTGGTAAATCGTGTCCACTGTGTGGAACAACAACAAAAATAAAATGGTGTTGTGTGGCCGTTTTTGCTGTGAAGAGATCGCAGGAGGCCGGACTTGCCCAAAGGCCACAAGGAAGAGGCCGAGGAGGCCAAATCTTTGTTTTTTGTTTGCAGGCCGTGAGGAGATCAACAACAACTTGGATCGTTGGATTGCTAGATCAGGCCCTTGCGTGGAATTTCGTGGAGGCATGCAGGAGGCCGCGAAATCATCGGTCGCTGCAAAATGTTGCAGCGTTGAATCAAAGAAAAACCTTAAACATCTACCTTTAGTAGTGTGGAGGATTGCGTTGAAGTGGTGAACACCATTCAAAGTGATTTGCTCCCGGTTTTGAGAATTAATTCTTGAGGGGTAGAATTATATAATCAGCTTGAGAGGATGAATTCTCTGTCTGGTTTCAAACCGAATCATCATCCAGGCCATAGATTCGGTATTGCTGTCAGCGTCATCTAGCAGATTTGTCTTGGAAATCATATTGTTTGAGAAACTCAAGTTGTAGGTTGTGAAGATCCCAAAACTAATTGGGTAAATTTTCTTCTAAGTTATTATATGCCACAATGAAAATGCGAAAGTTCTTGTTGATTTGAACCCATATTCAGAAATATGTGTTATCAGAAATTGCTAATTACATACATTAGAATTAGATATTGATAGCGTTTCCAGCTTGTGAGAGGTCGTTTTGATGCTTTTCGCCAAAGCTGAGGGCACTGAGACCTGCATGGCATAGAAGCCATAGTATACAAGGTTTTACAATTGAAGAGCTACCAAAGGGAGAAGTTTCCCGCCTGTGTGGTAACGGGGTTGTTGGAGCTCGTTAGAGGACTGTGTGGACTCGAAAAGAAATCGCGAAGCAAGATAAAGTAAGATAAGCTGGACTTTAATAGCATGTCTATATTTTTAGATTTTTTGATTCCGATGATGATGATTTTCTCATGTGGGAATTTGGAGGCATTAGCATGAGTAGTATGTTCAAGTCAGAAGAAATTTCAAAAAAACAATGTGGTTCTATTGATGACCACGAGAATCAAGAGGCACAGCCTATTGTGCAAGATCCTGAGATTGAAGACACACGAGCTGATCTTCAGGAAGGGTGTAAAGAGGAACAAAGTGTTGAAGATCAATTAGACGAGCCACATGAAGCTGATTGCAAAGATGTGACAGAAGAAGACAAAGCTGGAGAGAATTTAAATTGTGATGATCTCATTAATATTTCTGTGTGTGCAGATGTTGCATGAATGAATGATGAAGACATCATAGCTGATGTTTAGAAGGTTGACACTGGAAATAGTGAGACAGAAAATCCTCCTATCCATCCTGTCATAAGTTTGAGAAGGGCGATAATAAGAATTCAAGCTTTCCATCACTTGGGAAGAAATGAGGAGAAGATACATCACTACCTCATGGCAAGGAAAGTGAATATGAAGCCTCGACTCAAGATGAACAAGCATGGACTCACAAGGAAAAAGACCAGAATGAAAACCTCTGTTACCAAGTTTTTCATGTTTTAATCGTAAGCCTAGCTGAGACTAAACCAACAGACATATGTTATTGTTCAATACCCTTTCTCCATTAAGGGGGAGTGTTGGAAGTAATGGAGAAAGGAAAACTTAGATTATTGTTATGATGATGATAGGTTTGAGACTCTAATATTAGACCTCATATCCTAATATCTAGGGAGTGGTTGAAACCATTCCATTAGTGTGAAAGGCTATATATTTGAGGCTCATTTGACTCAATGTAAGTGAGCTTGTATGAGTGTTTGTATAATTTCCACGTATCTCACCTGGAGAGTCATTTAGTTTATAGTTAATATATTCAATTTTTAACATGGTATCAGAGTTGCAGGGTTGAGGAACTTGTATGCTGAGTGAAGGATTTTCTCGTCGCGCCTGAGGTGAAATCGTCGTGTGGTTTGGAGGAAAAATCACATCGATCCCACTGTGAGACACGCGTGCATTTTATTTTGAAATTTTGGTGTGACTGAAGGGTGGAACGACGCGAATGAAGGGTTGAATGATGCAAATCCATCGTGGTAAATCGCGTCGACCGTGTGGAACAACAACAAAAACAAAAATTGGTGATGTGTGGTTGCTTCTACTGTGAAGAGATCGCAAGAGGCCGGACATGCGCGGAGGCCACAGGGAGGAGGCTGAGGAGGCTAGATCTCTGTTTTTTGTTTGTAGGCTGCGAGGAGATCGAGAACAACTTGGATTGTTGGATTGCTAGAATGTTGGATCATTGGATTGCCAGATCAAGTCGTTGCGTGGAATTCCATGGAGGCGTGCAGGAGGCCGCGAAATCATCAGTGGCTGCAAAATGTCACTGCGTTGAATCAAAGAAAAACCTTAAACATCTATTGTAAGTGGTGTGGAGGATTATGTTGAAGTGGTGAACTCCATTCAAGGTGATTTTCTCCTAGTTCTGAGCGTTAATTCTTGAGGGGCAGAATTGCATAATTAGCTTGAGAGGACAAATTCTCTACCTAGTTTCGAACCGAATCATCATCCAGGCCATAGATCCAGTATTGCTATTAGCGTCATCTAGCAGATCTATCTTGGAAATATTATTGTTTGAGAAACTCAAGTTGTAGGTTGTGAAGATCCCAAAACCAATTGGGTAAATTTTCTTCTAAGTTATTATATGCCAAAATGAAAATGCAAAAGTTCTTGGTAATTTGAACCCATTTGCATAAATATGTGTTATCAGAAATTGCTAATTACATACATCAGAATTAGATATTGATAACGTTTCCAGCTTGTGAGAGGTCATTTTGTTTCTCGTCGCCAGAGTTGAGGGCATTGAGACCTGCATGGCATAGAAGCCATAGTCTACAAGGTTCTATAGTTGAAGAGCTTCCAAAGGGAGAATTTTCTCGCCTGTGTGGTAACGGGGTTGTTGGAGCTCGTTAGAGGACTGTGTGGAGTCGAAAAGAAATCTCGAAGAAAGATAAAGCAAGATAAGCTGGACTTTAACAAAATGTCTACATTTTTATATTTTTTTATTCTGAAGATGATGATTTTCTCATGTGGGAATTTGGAGGCATTAACATCAGTAGTAGGTTCGAGTCAGAATAAATTTTAGAAAAACAATGTGGTTCTATTGATGACCACGAGAATCAAGAGGCACATTCTATTGTGCAAGATCTTGAGATTGAAGACACACGAGCTAATCTTCAGGAAGGGTGTAAATAGGAACAAAGTGTTGAAGATCAACTGGACGAGACACATGAAGCTGATTCCAAAGACGTGGTAGAAGAAGACAAAGCTAGCAAGGAAAATTTTAAGAACCCCCCCTAAATTTACATGTATAATAAATGGGCAAATCTCCATGGTATATAGGAAAAATGGAAGGCGATTTTATCAATAATATGATATGTATATATAATT
>APFE030658272.1:75142-98880 GCA_000404065.3 Pinus taeda
CCCATAGGATTCACTTAAATAAAACCTCTTTCTTGAGCCTTCATAAATAGAACGAGGGTTATGGACTAAATATAAAAAGAGGTTTTATTTATTTACCATTCGTCTAGTTTATTTATATCTTTATTTATTTACCATACCTTACATATATGGTATTTGGCCCATAGGATTCACTTAAATAAAAACGAGGGTTATGGACTAAATATAAAAAGAGGTTTTATTTATTTACCATGCGTGTAGTTTATTTATATTTTTATTTATTTACCATACCTTTTGAGTAAGTATAAAAAGACGTTTTATTTATTTACCATACCTCCACTTTACTTATATTTTTATTTGTTTACACAAGGTGACTTATGGAGTAAATATAAAAAATGCTTTATTTATTTACCATACCTCTCATTTATTTATATTTTTATTAATTATTCTTTATTTATTTACCATGCCTCTCATTTATTTATATTTTTATTAATTTACCATACCTCTTTTATAAATATGGTATTTGGGCCTTTGGCCCATAAGATTCACTTAGATAAAACCTATTCTTGAAAATGGTCGAATGGAAGGTTGTAACTCCTAATTTCAAGGTCTAAATTTACATTTTTTACCCTCTCCCTTAAAATAAGGTGGGCTATTTGAGGTGATTTGTAAAAATGTACTATGATACAAAATATTCCCCCACAAAAATTTAAAACCCCTTAATTTCGCCAAAGGGCGAACATTCGCCCCTAAAATCACCCCTAAAAGCTAGAGAGAATTTAAATTGTGATGATCTCATTAATATTTCTGTGTGTGTAGATGTTACATCAATGAATGATGAAGACATCATAGTTGACGTTCAAATGGTTGACACCGAAAATAGTGAGATAGAAAATCCTCCTATTCAGCCTGTCATAAGTTTGAGAAGGGCGAGAATAAGAATTCAAGCTTTCCATCACCAGGGAAGAAATGAGGAGAAGATACATCACTACCTCATGGCGAGGAAAGTGAAGATGAAGGCTCGACTCAAGATGAACAAGCATGGACTCACAAGAAAAAATACAAGAATGAAAACCTTTGTTACCAAGGTTTTCATGTTTTAATTGTAAGCCCAGCTGAGACTAAACCAGCAGGCGTATGTTATTGTTCAGTACCCTTTCTTCATTAAGGGGGAGTGTTGGAAGTAATGGATAAAGCTAAAATTAGATTATTGTTATGATGATGATAGGTTTGAGACTCTAATCTTAGACCTCATATCCTATTATCTAGGGAGTTGTTGAAACCATCTCATTAGTGTGAAAGCCTATATTTTTTAGTCTCATCTGACTCAATGTAAGTGGGTTTGTATGAGTGTTTGTACACTCTCTAGGTATCTCACCTGGAGAGTCATTTAGTTTATAGTTAATATATTTAGTTTTTATCAAATACTTTACCTAAGATTTGATCCATAGTGAGCTACGTCGTTTGGCCATTTTTGAACAACTTAATTGTACCCCATGAGATATCGAAATTGTCATTGATGTTGAAATCCTCTATCGATAACAGACTAAGAAGGAGAACTGAAGTTATGTATGCCAAAACTTGTAAGTATCTTCTAAATACTAAAATAATTGCACTGCTCTTCATTGCCGATGGTGGAATCACTACTACACCAAGGGCACTTTTAAGACATTTTTTTAAGACAAAAGAAATCTTTTTTTCTCAAAAATTCACTTTTTATTTTAGTTATTTTATATTAAAATTTAATATCAATTGAGTTGTCTTAAATATAAAATTTAAGACAAAAACAATTTGAGACAAAAATATTTAAAGACAAAACTTTATATTTAAGACAAAAAGAGTTTAAGACAAAAATATTTTAAGACAAAAGCAATTTAAGACAAAAATATTTTAAGACAAAACTTTGTATTAAAGATAAAAATAGTTTAAGACAAAAATATTTTAAGACAAACTTTATATTTAAGACAAAAATAGTTTGAGACAAAATTATTTTAAGACAAAAATTTTTATTTAAGACAAAAATAGTTTAAGACAAAAATAGTGTGAGACAAAAATATTTTAAGACAAAAATTTATATTGAAGACAATGTCCACTTAAGACGAAACCCATTTAAGATAATTAACAATTAAGACAAAAACATATCAATTTAAGAAATTGACTATGAGGATACCTTTTCTCCTGTAGCAAGGTACTGATCATCTATTAGATCAATTCTTGCTCTAGATATGCAAATGGGGTGGAAGGTCCACCAAATGGATGTAAAAAAAACATTTCTCAATAAGGTCATTGAGGAGGTGGTGTACATCGAGCAACCAGAAGATTTTGAGACATTTGAATGAGAGTCTCATGTGTGCAGACTCAAGTGAGTGATGTATGGTTTCAAACAAGCACCCTATGCTTGGTACACCAGGATTGATAGTTATCTCAATTGTTTGGGCTTCACCAAAATTGAAGCAGATGCCAACCTCAATCACATCTTGGTAGAAGGTAAATTTATTATTATTGTCTTATATTTTGTTGATTTGATTCTATATAATGATGAGAAGTTGATCAGATCTTGCATGGAGGACCTTGCAAGGTTATTTGAAATGAAAAATGTGGGTCCCATGAAGTACTTCCTTTGGTCAGAAGTAGGGGAAGACTACAAGGAATTATTTCTCTCTCAAGGCAAGTATGCAAATGAGATACTACATAGATTATGCATGGATAGATGTAAACCCACAACGACACCTCTAACAAACAACTAGAGGAAAGAGGATGTCACTTCAAGTGAAGGAGAGGATGTCACTTCAAGTGAAGAAGTGGTGCTACCATTTATCAACAACTAGCGGGCTCACTCATGTATCTTATGAACACATGCCCATATATGTGCTATGTAGTAACCAAATAAGCCAAGTTATAGTTAGGCAAACCAAATTATTTTGGAAGGCAGTTAAGCATGTTTTACGGTACCTCAGAGGCACTACCCAGTTTGGACTATGGTATAGACAGGAAAAGGGAGTGAAGTTGTGTGGCTTCATAGATGCAGATTGGGTGCAAAGTCCATTAGACTGAAAGAGTACATCAGGTGGAATTTTCAGTGTCGGGTTTGCAGTTGTTTCTTGGTACAACATGAACCAAAGGTATGTGGCATTAAGATCGAAAGAAGTAGAATACAGGCTACAAGTCAAGCAACATGTGAGGCGATATGGAGGAGTAAGATACTTGTTGGACTGTTTGGTCAAATTATGGATCCAACTGTGATCTACTGTGATAATCAGAGTTGCATCAAACTCTATGAGAATCTTGTATTTCATGATTGATCCAAGCATATAGATATCTAGTATTAACATTTATGGGACTCTGTGCAAATACGGATAATGTTGCTAAACTACATTCCGATAGAGGAACAAGATGTTGGCATTTTGAAAAAAAACTTTGTCAAGGCGGAAGTTTGAGTTGCACAGGTGCAGGATAAGGGTGGTTCATAATCCCTTTCTTGCTGAGAGGGAGTGTTGAAAAATGGAGAAAGAAATTCTCAATTTGATTTTGCCTTGATTAAATTGATAAAATTTGAATTTCCACACCAATAGACAACTTGGATGAAGTTAACTTGTCTGACATGGCTTGTGTCATTTGGTTTACTCAATAAATTGGAGTTGGAGGAGATAGAGTTTAGTTAAGCATGTGGTATTGCTAATTTGTAGAAACCAAAGTCAGTTATCTCAAGTTGTTTTCATTTAAACTAGTTCCAAATATTGGAGGATCTAGTGGAAGGTCAGTTGTGCAGTGGGACTTCAGTCGTGAGACACATGTGGATGGTGACTGCAAAGTTAGTTGTGAATTGATGAATCTAACAATAGACCTTGTTGATGATGGCAAAGCTTCCAATAAAGAAGTGAATAACATGTGTGATTTAGTTGGTATGATTGTAGTTGATGATGACATCTTTGCATCAGATTTCGAGGCATTTAAGTTTGAGAATGGATTCAAAACATGATATTATTGGTATTAACTGCACGTTATTTGGAGACATCATTTGTATTGTAGGGGTTAGTACCTTTCCAAATTTGGACGTGGTTGGTAATGTGAATAATACTCAACTTTTAGTAAAGATTAATACTAACTCTAACAAGCCTATGGATGCTTGTTTACAAAGGGATACCCCTCTCGACTCAGCTCATTGGATTCTTCGTTTTTTCATGCTATTTTTTGTTCTCAACCTTCATTCTCTAAGGGTTTTATCCTATTTTATTCATTTATTTTACATGGCCCAGTGAAAGAAGAATAATGGAGCTTGTATCCACAACTTTTCCATTTCGCTAAGTTACAAATAATAAGAGTCCAATTCTATATCCAATAGAATAATAACCTCTTGATACACCTTTGGTGAGCTATGCATAGCTCTCACCTATCACTGTAGCTCAATGAAGTGGAATCTAATAGTTCTAGTGGGAAAGAGTTCAATTTTATGCTCAAGACACTAGTAGAAATGGAGTAGTTGTGAAGGCAATAATCTCCATTGGGGATTTCCATTTTTATTGCAACAAACAAGAAGAATCTTGGTGTTGGAGGAAGAGATAAAAGATCTCTACCAAAAACATAATATCATTGCTCTCCTGGTGCCATTAATTTTTGTTAACTCATTCGAATGTAGGTAATGTATAAGATTCGTTAGTGTATATGAAATTTTCTCTATTTCCAATATAAAAATAGGTTCATCCTAGTAATAATATATAAAATAAGGTTCATTAATATGTGTGGTTCAATTTCATTTGATGATCCTATTTCTCCAAAGGATATCTTTTTTTTTTCTTTTCCCTTTTTTCTTTTTTAATTTTGTTTGGTTTAAGATATGGTCATACCTTTAAATATGAGGTAATTTTGGGTAAAATTAGAAGTGGAACAACAAGTTGGGGTTTGAATTTCCTTTGTAGTAGTAGGCTACTTGAATTTTCCATTGAAATGTTTTGTTATGGCCCAACATAGAATAATCTTTGGATGGAAAGGTTTGTTATGGGTGGTATGTTTTTTAGCCCTTCAACTCATTATATTCTTTGTTTGTTCATGGTATTTGTTTTTATCAACTTTCCTTTTCCAAGCGGTTGATAATATTTGCTTTATTCATTTGTCATGGCCCAGTGAAAGAAGAAGAATGCAGCTTGTCTCCACAATTTTTCCATTTCTCCGAGTTACAAATAAAACAGTCCAATTCTATAGCCAAGAGACTAATAGCCTCTTGATACACCTTTAGTGAATTATGCATGAAGACCTTGGATGAGGGTATAGCTACTTTCTAGGTTTTCAAAGTCAAGAGTTGATTCTTACACACATTTAAAACCTACCCCTTTTCCCATTTGATCATTGTTTTCATACTAATGTTTTATATTCTAGATCATTTGATTAAAATTTGTAAGTCTAAATGTATTCATGATTTGGGAGGCATATTTTGATGTAAATGAAGCTTGTATATCTTCAAGAAATGCCTTTCCTAGAGTGGACAATGAGGTGGTGGAAAAATTTATATGTTGACAAATGCTCTGTTCTTAGTGTTTGGCTTATTATCTTCAATTTATTAGTTATATCATTGTTTTCACTTCTTGCATCTTAAATTACTTTGTTCACATTTTATGATCATGTTTCTTGGGCTATATTGATCTCAATTTTTTGGTTTTTCTCCAAATATCCTAGTGGATTGTTGTCACTATCTTTTAAATCAATGGTCACAGATTCTTCATTGGCATCATAAAGTGGAGGGAAATAGCTGCAATTGTTTTGAGTGCCATGGTTATAATGTTCACCGTTGTATAAGCATTTGAAATATCCTAAAACAACCCCATTATAGTTGGAACCAAATTCCAACAATCTAGCTATGTTACCATGATCAACAGGATCCAATGTTTCATGATGAGAATAAATTAACAGTGCCATATTCGGGGATCTCATGTTGTCACTCTCATTCATGGATGATGTATTGTAAGTCCATTACTTTTTTTGAATTTGGATTATAACAAAACGAGGCTTCAATTGGGTTCCAGTTGTTGTAGCCATGCAATTTATTTGAAACTGGGAGTCCTTGAACGTGTAGATCATTGTGCCATTGTAATATATATTACAAATTATGGTTATTACATTTTTATTTTCTAGAGATGGTTAAAATTCTTGAATTTTTAGCAGCTTACTCTCATTTTTGAGAGATGGAGATTCTTCGAACAAGAACTATGGAAATTCAATATGTACTTTGGAAGCCTCAATATTCTTTGAGATTATCTCACCCTTAACAAGCTCTTTCTATATCCAAGAGTTCTAGTAATTTTAAATAACATTATCTATTCTTCTAGGTGGATGGAATGCTATGTATTCCCACATGCACATATTTAATACATTAAAATATATCTTAATGTCAATCCTTTAATGCACCACCAAGAACTATTAAATCGATGAAGCTTAAACCAACCTTTTTTTTCTAAAATGGTATGCAGATGAATGATAAGCTTTTATTCATTTGGACTGACACTACCTCACTCGATATCAACTCTCAAGTAGTTGATCCATCACAATCTTTAGCTCTTTCCACAATGAACGTGGAAGACCTTCCATGAAAGTAAATATGAATTGATGCACAATAATACTAAAAAAAACATATTTTTAGTTCTTGTTAGGCATGTTATTGTTGGGAAAGGAGGGTTTTAGCAATATGCATTGTTGGTCCCACATTTGTTCAACCAATATTTGCGCAAGGATGGAGCTTTGAGAGTCTCTCGATTTATTGGAGATTTGACAAAGACCCATGGCCTTACCATCTCCACACCGAAGGAACCCTTGGAGTGGACTCACCATGCAGAGTCTTGAAAAACTATTTTCCCTACTAGACTCACTGTGAAGAGCCCCAAAAATATATTTTCTGAGCTATTGATGTGATAATTAATTAAAGAAACTTTACCAAATACATTAAAATGTTATGTGCTTAAACCCCATGACAGGAGAATAACAGTGGTCAAAGCTGATGAGTGAAGCGCAGTAAATGACATATGGCCATAGTTAGATCCTTCGAAGGAGAGTCTCAAAACTGACCCTATGTTCATGACTCATCATTATCACTCATAGTTGAGGTTGCATCCACACTTGTGTTGAAGAGGCTATTTAAAAGGATCTATTAGATTTTACATAAAACAAAAAAAGCATGTTGAAACATAGCAACAAATTATGCAAGTGGGATAGAGAAATCTTTAAAGAGTTGCCGCATGTAACATCCCTCACTGGGGATTCCTCATAAACCCTCAGGAATACTAAAGATTTTTTTTTTTAAACAACATCTTTAAAGTGCACTCAAAACACACTACCTCTAGAAAATAAATAACATCAACCACATATATAAGTAATTACAAAATTCAAAATATTTAAACAGAGCAAGAAATTCATTAAGAGTTTGTTAGTTCATTGTAATTCACAGTCTCTCTTTAGAGTTTTGACTTTAATCTATGAGACATGAAGACGGGAGTATTTTTTCTTATTAGTCCGTGTCGTCTATGACATGGGACTATAGTAATCGGTTTTATTAGTTAGCATTAGTACTTGCGCATATTAATCCAAAGATTTTATGAACTTTACCATGTTCATAAAATGACCATTGTTCTCAGTGTGTTCTCAACCTATAAATTTATCAATTTAACTTTCAGGACCAATAAGATATTTGATGGTATTATTTGGCCTCTTCCCAAAGGAATACAAAGTATATCATTGATATTATTCATACAATATATTTGTTCCATGCATTTATTTGATTCGTATTTCCAAGATTTGAAACTAATGATAACATTAGTTTATAAACATTAAATGCTACCTATAACCATGGAAACACTGAAGAGGGCTAGATGGATGTGTGCATATTGGTGTGATGTATAAGGAATGAGACACTTATTACTATTCTTATTCTTCTCCTGAGAAAAATCAACAGTTACCTTCAGATTTAGTTGTAGCTCTAGACTTCTTAGCAGGGTGCACAACCTCTCCACTTCTTTAGCTTGAAAATCCAAATTCAACTCCAAGGCAAATTATTTTATCTTTGACAATGGAGTTTTGGTTAGTGTTGGTGCTAGTGGGATTTAAGACTCGTCCAAGCCACCTAACGTCTGCATCTGATCTTTGGTCAATGCATCTTACATAAACTACAAACATTCGAGGGGAGACGACATCCAAAACCATGATCGGTAGAAATTTCATTTGGAAGAACGCAATGTTGATTTTAGTGTAGTTTGGGAGGTACTGTTGAGATTTGCAACAAGAAATGCTAAAAATAGCATTGCTATAAATAGTCAAGCTATAAATAATAGTTCAGCCATTGGAGACCTTAGCTACAATGGGAGAAACGTGAAAGTGCTAAAAATAGCTTTTCTAAAAATAGCATTTCGGGATCCCTTCTTATTTTAGTCAGTCCCTGGAATAAGCATAGGAAGTAAAATTCCAATTTTATATTAACAGCAGTTTGTAAATTGATTAATTAATTCATCTTGAGTTAATTAGTTAAGGAATTATGAACTTGAAGTCTATGTGAGGACATGCAACAGTTTCACCTTTGATTGAGGGATTTATCCATTAGTTAAAGAGATAAGAGTGAGTTGTAATTAGTTGGATCAGTTAACTAAGTCAAGTCTAGTTAGATTAATTTAACAAATTGTTAAATTAATGAGAGTTCAGTTAGTTAATCCTTGCATCCATGTAACTACCATATTTCAGATAACTGAAGATTCACTCATGGATAACTCATGCATGTCAGTTCAGTCAGAGACCCAGTTGATATCAGATGGAGGGACAGTGTACTATCAGTTGCTAGGATATTCCTTGGTGAATATTCCTTGCATGCAGAAGGAATATTATTCCTTAAGGATTGCGCGGTTGGATAAGAGGTTACAGTGAGTGTGACGAGGCTAATTCACACATGTGATATCATTGGACCCCAAACAAAATTGTGCAAGGAAATAGGAGGCTTGGAGGGCTTGAGGAAGATATACTCTATGTCTATTGAGTCTGTGAGCAGTATTGTTTGATTGCAGAGAGAGCAGGATAGCTTGAGATTTGATTCTCTTTTAACTTGAACAATATTTCCACTTGTATGATAATACAGAGTTGAGGTTTTAGGCTGGAGCTTTCCCCAGTGATATATCTTCTGTGTTATGGTTGATTACTTCTCATTCTCAGTTATATTTGTTCTTGGTTGATGTTTCTCATGTTCAAATAAGCTTCTGCTAAATTGTTTGTAGAAGTAGATCAAGTGTTTTGCTTTAGTACACTACATTACTAGGTGATCTACAGTGGGAAAATCTACAGGTACTCCAAGCCCTAGTGTTCGAGTGTTGGAGGTCAAAGCGCCACAAGTAGGCTTGGGGGCTTGGAACCCAAGTATGAGGTTTTCATGCATGTTTTAGCATGCCCTATAGTCCCTAACATGCCATGGAACACCTGCACATACATTATCTCTTGACGCATATTGGCACTTGGCAGGTATTACAACCTACTATTAGTGTGCCTAGCATGCCCCTTTTGAAAAAGATAATGTATTGACTTATTAACCCTATTATGTGTTCATTTCCTTGCATTTTAGCTTCGTTATTCCTTTTGTTTCCTTGGCACTCCTTGACACATATTGGAATATCCTGGTGTTATGAGGAATAATCACAAGTATAGACACAAGCAATTTCCCTAGGTTTCTGAAAAAACCTAGTAACATTCCTCCACTTAATTTGAAGGGGTTATTATGAGCATGATCATCTTTCTAAACCTTTCAAACTTTTCACTTCTTAGAACTTTGGTGAAAATGTTCATAATTTTTTCATATGTAGAATAAATTCTCAAATGAATTGACTTGGTCCCTTCATGATATCAAATTAAATGCTTAATGTTGACATTCCTAGTTTGATCATGGAATCATGAATTATGGGATAAATTGACCACATAAGTGTTGTCAACTAGAAGAGGAGTATAATTCACTCGCTTCTCATAAAAATATTCAAGTATTTTCTTAAATCACACAATTTCCTTTATTGATTATTTAACTACCATGTATTCTACCTCTATTATGGAATTTTTTGGAATTGATTGTTTATGTGACCCCATGAGACAATCGTTGATCTAAGAATCATGAGCTAGCCTAAAATTCAACACTCCATTTTTTTTATCATCAACAAAGTCTAAATAAGAATATCCAATCAAGATGAATATATCTACCTTGGTATACTTGAGTCCAAAATATTGAGACCCCTTCAAGATTTTCCAAAACGTCTTTTACAACAAACCAATGTAATTCATAAGGAGTTTGCATAAACCTAGAAACTATCCCAACAACAAATGAAATATATAATTTGGTGGTGCTAAGGAATATAAGGCTTCTAACAAGTTGTATGTACTTGGTTACATCCTTAAATTCATTTCCTTTTTTTATGTGAACTTTAAATTACTTCCATTAGAGTAGAATGAGGGTTACATTCAACCATGCCAAAGCTATATAATAATTCTCCAATGCACTTATTTTAGGAGATGAATATGTACTTTGGATATTGGTTCACTTCAATTTCTAAGTGTTAGTGAAGATGTCCCAAATTTATCATCCTAAAACCCTTTTCAACTTTTTCTTTATTGATGCAATATATATTTCATTATTCCCTATCATCAACCAAACATCTACATACATTACAAGATACACAACAATTTTGACAACTTTCTTGTCAAACATAGTTGCATCATCAAGATTAAAGTGTTTGAAATTAAATTTTAGAAGATTTTCAATTAACTTTTCATACCATGCTTGTGGTTCTTATTTTACGCCATATAAGGATTTAATGAGTTTTCACACTTTTTATTATATTTCCTTCATAACAAAGCCTTTTGGTTGATACATGATGAAATTATATTTCAAGTCTATGTATAAGAAAGTACTGTTTGCATCCATTTGATGGGATTCCCATCTATTTTTTGTTTCCAAGGAAAAGAGAGTATTTCATTATTCCCTATCATCAACCAATGATCTACATACATTAAAAGATACACAACAATTTTGACAACTTTCTTGTCAAACATAGTTGCATCATCAAGATTAAAGTGTTTGAATTCAATTTTAGAAGATTTTCAATTAACTTTTCATACCATGCTTGTGGTTCTTATTTTACGCCATATACAGATTTAATGAGTTTTCACACTTTTTATTATATTTCCTTCATAAAAAAGCCTTTTGGTTGATACATGATGACATTATATTTCAAGTCTATGTCTAAGAAAGTACCGTTTGCATCCATTTGATGGGATTCCCATCGATTTTTTGTTTCCAAGGAAAAGAGAGTGTACACGGTGGCTCATTTTGTTGTGGATGAAATATTCTCTTCATAATCAATGCTTTATTTCTATGCAAATCAATTTTCAATGAGCCTTACTTTGCACTTTTTAACCGAGTCATCTAATTTGTACTTGTTTTTGTAGACCCACTCATAGCAAGTTGGTTTGGTTTCAAATGGAGGGTCCATCAACTTCCAAGTTCCATTCTTGATGATATCTAACATCACCTAAAGTGTCATGTTTACCATGATAGGGATATCCTTCTCAATATTCATGTTTATACATGTTATATGTTAGTATTTCAATCTCATGGTTTTGAACAAAAACCTTTACAACGAAATGACATTAGAAACCCCCTCTTTTTCAAAAATGAGGGTCTTCATTTCATTTTTTGTTCTCCTCTTCTATCCTCTAGGTCGTATGAGCAAGCATAACTACATAAACATATTAAAATGTCAATACATATGACCAAGGAAAAAATCCTATTAATACCAACAACTAACCTATGCATTTATAAAATACTTACACCTCATATTGTAAGGAAGCACTAGCCCTCGCACTTTGTTTTTCTTTTGTGAGTGAAAGAACATCAAGTTTTTGAGTTCATTTCTTCTCCTCTAATAAATTCAGGAACTTTATGTAAAGGATTATATACATACATACATACATATATAATAATATATATATATATAATATATATTTATAATATATATGTATATATATATATATATTATTTCAATCAATATTCATGTTCATTCCATATACTTTAGACCAAACTAAATATTTACTAGAAAATAGGTTCTTGTCTTTAAGGTTTTGCACGAAAAGGCTCATGATAGTTCGCCATTTTCCTTGATTTACCATTTTATATCAATGCCTACAAAAAGTGTGGGAACACATTAGAAAGAGATCCATCCACATTAGAAAAAAAAATATCTTCATTTTACTATTTTTAAATATTTGGAAAATTTTGATTGCTTAATTTTGAGTTGAGTGGCATTTGGGAATATTTCTTATTTATAGTGAAGCGGTTTCTTTAAAGAGAGTTTGTGTTATGAAACCAACTCATAAAAAGGTAGAAAAGATAGATTAACACCTTAGAAATAAGCCTCTTCGAGGGGGAAACCTCCTTTACATTACACAAATGAACAATTCTCGGATGATACAAATGACAAGACCTCCTTTCTATATATAGGAGTATAAGGGGTCATAATATAATCAGAGCCAACATAACAATAATAATGTAAGGAAACAATAATAACAATATTGGGCTTCTATGGGGCACAATAATAACAATATGGGGACTACATGGGCACAACAATATAATAAGTGGGTTGTACTAATAACAATAACGGATTACACTAGTAGTGTAGGGACCTAACATGCCCCTCTCCTTCAAAAAGTGTTGTCCTCAATGCTTGAGCAGTTCTTGATGCTTCTGTTTAAATTCTTGTCCTCCCATGTGGAATCTTCAATGGGTAAGTTCTTCCATTTGATGAGATGCTCTGAAATTGATCTATTTCGTAGCAGTCGATTTCTGGGTTCTGTAACTACTTCAGGTTCCAATATGATTTTTCCTTGTCAAGTTCTCGCAATACTGTTTGAACTGGGACCTTTTGCAACTTTTGAATGAGTTCCCACTCCTTTGGGCATATGGATATCTGTAAGGCCTGATGTTTGGAGGAACACTTCCTGGAATCAAATGAATAGCATGATCATGATCATGAATCAGTGGGAGACCCTTGGGAGTCTTAAATACCTTGGAATGATTGTCCAAAACGTTTTGGAGATCTGGAGAAATACATGATTTCGATGTGGGATCCTCTAGTGAACATAATTGTGCAATTACGCCCCATTGTTCTTTATTTAGTAGCTTTGTCATGATGTTAGAGCTGATTATCTTTCCCAGTTTCCCTTCGATACCCCTTAATTCAACTTCCTTTCCTTCCCAAAAAAAATTCAAGAAAAGTTCTTGAAAATTAAAAGCTATCATACCCAAAGATTGTAGCCATTGGACTCCTAATAAAACATCATCACCACCCATTGGAATGGAAAGAATTGGGCTATTCAATACATATTATCCCATGGATAGCTTGATATTATGGCACTTTCCAGAGCAATTTATGGTTCCTCCACTTGCAACCATCACTTGACACTCTGGTGCTGGATATAGGAAGCAATTCAATTCCTTGGCTATCTTACAATCAATCAAATTATGGGTACTGCCCGAATCAATCAACACTATTACCTTTTTCTTCTTGATATGTCCTTCTATCTTGATACTTTGAGGAGTGGTAATTTCTTCCAATGCATTACAAGATATAGTTGGATTCATTTCTTGATGCTCGATGTGATCTTTCACTTCTTGAACATTTTTCTTCTTGATATGTCCTTCTATATTGCTAGTTTGAGGAGTGGTAATTTCAGCCAATGCATTACAAGATATGGTCAGATTCATTTCTTCTTTATTGATGTGATCTTTCATTTCTTGAACCTTTTTCTTCTTGATATGTCCTTCTATCTTGAGAGTTTGAGGAGTAGTAATTCTTTCCAATGCTTTACAGGATATGGTCAGATCCATTTCTTCTTTCTATGGGGTGGGTTTGTGTTGTATATCCTCTTCTTTTGATGTTTCTTGATCCTTTTCTTCCTCTTCTTCATAATCTATGTAAAATAATTTCTTCTCAGCACACTTATGACCTTTAGTGTATTTGCTATCACAATTGTAAAAAAACCCTTTTTCTCTGTTTTCTTCCAATTGTTGTGATGTAAAACTTGTAGGTTGTGGAAGGCTAGGAGAAAAAAAAATCTATAATTGTAGTCCTGAGTGGTGGGATTCCTTGTTTTCATAATTTCTCTTTCAATTTTTCTTGCCAACCTGAATGCCTTCTCCAATGAATCAAGTTCCAAAGACGAACCTCGTGTTGAATGTTATCATTTAAAGTCCCTATGAAGAAATCAACCATTTTCTTCTCTGGAATATCATTTACCCTTATATTCAATTTTTGGAAGTCCTCAATGTGCTCTGCCATTGAACCCTTTTGTTTGAGATTTATCAATTGGCTAAAGAAGGTGTTCCTCTTTGTATATTCATAATGTGCTATCATTTCCTCTGTGAAAATTGACCGCGTGACAAGTGGTTTACGAGAACAAAGCCCTTTATACCATAAAAATTGATCCGATTCTAAATAATTAGATGAAATACATACCTTTTGTAATAGTGGTACGCCATGTTGATCAAAATATTTCTCCATCTATAGTATCCAATTTACTGGATCCTTGCCATCAAACTTCCTCATCTCGTTTTTTCTTGATTTTAGGAGCTCGATCTTGAAACGACTGTAACTCTATACTTTCAGATCTTCCAGTTTTGAAATTATGACCTGCAGTAGCCCTCTATGTCCTCTTTCTGATGCCACCAGTCTTATCGAAATTTCAATCTGATGCTTAGAGAGAAAGTTATGACGATTTTACCAAGGTCACTTGTTTAGGATGTAATTTCGGGAGTATGCAAAAACCCTAACTTCCTCACATCATATATCCGAAAATATAGTGAGACGAGATCTGAAATTTGGACCCAAGGTTCAGACCGGTTTCTTCTCAAACATGTTATTTTATTTAGCTTCTGAAACTTTGTAGCGAAATGGTTATACCGAAAATTTCACGATGACTTGTTTTAGATGAAATTCTGGAGCTTGCAAAAACTCTAACTTCTGCAGATCATATATCTGAAAATATAGCGAGAAT
Organism: Pinus taeda; assembly: GCA_000404065.3. Classification (NCBI taxonomy): domain Eukaryota; kingdom Viridiplantae; phylum Streptophyta; class Pinopsida; order Pinales; family Pinaceae; genus Pinus; species Pinus taeda. The sequence continues at coordinate 90,170 of APFE030658272.1, forward strand.
GGATTTGAAATTCGGACTCGAGGTCCAGCGAGATTTTGTCTCAAATGCGTTTTTTTTGCTTCTGAAACGTCACAGAAAAAATTTATAGCAAAAATTCCACGATGACCTATTTGGAGTAGCGAAACCCTAGAATCCAAAGCTCTGATACTAGATGTTATGAAACCAAGTCATAAAAAGATAGAAAGTATAGATGAACACCTAAGAAATAAGCCTCTTTGATGGGGCAACCTCCTTTACATTACACAAATGAACAATTCTTGGATGATACAAATGACAAGACCTCCTTTCTATATATAGGAGTCTAAGAGGTCATAATATAATCTGAGCCAACATAACAATAATAATGTAAGGGCACAATAATAACAATAGTGGGTTTCTATGGGGCACAATAATAACAATATGGGGACTACATGGGCACAATGATATAATAAGGGGGTTGTACTAATAACAATAATGGATTACACTAGTAGTATAGGGACCTAACAGTTTGCATGCATGTGCTTAAGCCTAAGATCTCTAATATAACCTAGGAAGGGGTTCCTTGCTTGAGGGCCTTTTTCTATTTTAACACACCTTATCCTTTGTTATTTTAGTCACTAGGCATCATACTATTTTAGAGAAAATAAGCATTTATTCCCACACCTTGCATGTGATCCTCTTCTTGGAAACTCCTCATGATGCAATTAAACCTAGCCATATATGCAAGGTTGCTTTTCTTCGTGAAGTTGAATTAGACCTACATTCATCCACACATGCTAATTATTACAATGAGAAAGGCAAAGATTGAGAGGTGATGTAATTAAAAGGGATTATTATTGACAACTTTCATGTTTCAACCATGAAAACAATGAAGAATCTTGGAGAGGGTGTGCTCAAGGAGGATCATTCTATGCAATATTTGTATTTCATCCATAACAAAAACAATCAATATATATATATATATATATATATTATATATATAATATATATTATATATATATATAATATATATATATATATATATAAATATATATAATATATATATATATGGTTACTAAAGGAAAACAACAAGTTATTACAAAGGGGGCAACATATTGAACTATTTCGAGTAGGTTGGAACTTCATAATAAGAAAAAAAATAGATATTGTGGAGAATTAGTGCCATAGTGTTGTGTTGACTTGGTTCTTATACATTTAATAAGTTATCATGAGTATTACGTGCTAAAATAACACATATTTTTGAAGACGTGCACCTCACTAAATATAATTTCAACATATTTGTCAATTAAAGGAAAAACATTAGCTACAAAGTGTTTGAGCAAGTGTGTACTTTCAGCATACCTAGTTTTGAAAGAGATAAAATTCACTGGAGAGGAATTGTGACATACAAAATGATCTAGCACATAGGCCTTCAATATAATTTGATCCTCTTCTCTTTCTTTGACTACATTCTCTCTCCTCCTATTCTGTTCTATAAAGGAGAGGTGCAAGTCCTCATTCTAGAGGGTGGATTTACTTATATAGGTGTCAAGAGCTTCTCATCATCTACCTTCATCCATTTCAGACTTGATAACACTTCCACTACTGCATGTAAGAGCTTGATAGGGTAGCCCATGGTATAATGTCTCCGTGGCTTACTTTCTAACACTTCATTCATATATGAAATTGATTCTAATATGCTTATTTTATAGCTCTTCAAGCTCATGTAGTTGTTTTGTATATGTTATCATGCTACAAGGATTGTGTTCACATTACAATGCACTTATTTAAATTTTACTTTCATATAAGGCGCATTACTTTCATATAAGGCGCATTACTTTCATATAAGGTGCATATTCTTTGCTACTTTTCCATCTAATCACTATAGGAATTTTAATTAAGAAAATCGTCATGGCCCTCTATAGTTTAATTTATATTTTAATCTTTGTCCTCTTTAGAGCACTCATGGGTAGCATTATCTGTTGGATTATTTTAGACTTACACCCAAATTACGCACAAACATCTTAAGGTAAGTCTCATGAATAATTTGTTTTAGTAGTAATCCTCATTGAGATAAAGACACTTAATGATTAAACAACGACAATCATTATATCAGTATAGATAAGAGTATTCTAAAACATATTTTTAAGGCCAAACTGATATTTTGTCTTAAAATCCTAAATTATATTTTAATTATTTTAATTTAAAAATTATAACTATTTTAATTGTCTTAAGTTAGAAATTAAGACAATTCATTCAACTAAGTTAGAAATTAAGACAATTCGTTCAATTAAGTTATAAATTAAAACAATTCTTTGAAAGAGTAGCGGAAAATTTATGAAAAAGAAGAGGCAAGTAAACACAATGAGGGTTTGAGATAGGTAATTTTTACAAATAGGTCAAAAGAGGAGCAGGAGGTTAATTGGTTGACTCTTCCGACGAAAACATTTTTGCATTGTTTTCCCTCTTGAATTACAGGGACAGGTCCAACCTCACCTCCTATTGCAGGGGTTTTTATAGGGCTAGCCTCGCCTCCTTTTGCATGGGTTTTGATAGGGCTAGCCTCACCTCCATTTTCAGGGGGTTTTAGGCTCTTCGTCATGCATATGGACTCTACCACTGCATCTAACAAATTGCAGAGCGTAAGCTTCTAGGGAACTAGTGTCGGGAACATGGTCATAAACCTGGAGGCATAGGAAATCCAAGAGATGAATGCGATGAATGTGGGGCATCACTTCCCATGCTACCGACCTGCCTCTAGCGGTTCAAGAGCCTACAACTAGGGCCAGATTTATGAGAGAAAATCGTGAGTGATGTGATACGATGTTGTGGCCCTCTATTTCCCAAAGCTTAAGTAGCTTTAGATGTTGGGCTGGGGGATGTGGATGGAGTTGCTATGAGGGCACTTGTCTCAATATTTCATAGCTCAGATCCTTCGATTGGATGAATGATGATGAGATGACACTAGAAAATGTAATGTCTCTTCAGTTTTTGTCTATGGTAGGTTCTTGGAACGTCAAGTGGACAATGGATTTGCAACTTTGGGTTAGTCTTTTGAAATTGGTTGTGGTGGATGTATCGCGCAGGGATATAACCCTAGATGTGACTTTCAAGCCGTTTCTTTTGGAGAGATTAAAGGTTCTGTGCACATTGAATTATGGAGAGCAGTTGCTGCACTTGCGATGTTTGTGGTGATTGATGATGACACTGTAATTGTTGATCCTACTAGGGCAGAAGTTGCAATGCATGAAGGCAATATTGGGTTCTGTTGGATCTTGTAAAGTCGTCTCAAGAGGGGTACGACGAGAAGAAACAAAGGTACATTTCCCTTTGCATGACATTCTCAATATTACTTGTTCATAAGTGATCATGTTAAACCAAAATTCCCAATTTATAGGTCAGTAGGTCTCTTTTTGCCTTGCAGTACATTACCCTTTGCATGAATTTTCTCAATCTTATTTTCTCATAAGCGATACTATGAAACAAACATTCCCATTTTATAGGTTAGTCAGTCTCGTTTTTCCTTGCATTCTGCACAACTTTCTTAATTTACTTTTCCATGGATGATTATGTGAAATGAATCATCGCTATTAGCTACACTTTTTTGTTGTGTGCAGTTGGAGAGTCAGTTTTCTTCAACACTTCACCAATTACATGTTGAAAGGCTTAATTGGGTTGTCCACAAGTGAATTTTATGTGTTCTTCTACGGGCCATAACAAATTTATTAGTCAATGTAGAAGTTTCTAAAGTGATCAATGCATATGTTGCCAAAGTTGTTGCTATGGAAGGGGGCATTAGCATTTTCATAGTCTTTTGTTAGGTCCCCTAATAGATGGGTTGTTGAGGAGGCTGTGGGGGACTGTCAAACCTATCTATAGGAGAAGAGCACAAGGTGTTGACTATATTCTCTTTTTTTATTTTTCAATCTAAAAACTAAAAATTAAAAAGTGAATCTTTATTTTCCCCTTTATCAAGCACCATGCCTTCATTGTGCATGTTGGTGGTGTTTCCTACTCATTTTATGCATTGGAAGTGCAATGTAAATTATAGTGTCATTATTAATTGGTAAAACTAGGATGTTTGACTAAATACTACTACATTTTTTTATCATCCAAATGATAACAAGTTTTCTTCCTTCTTTCCAAATAACACATGACGCTGATGTTTTTTTCTCTGGCTCAGGGTGTTCTTGCAAAGGCAGGTGGCATATTAAATTGATGGATCTTGTATTCAAATGGACTTTTGGCACAAAAAGAGTTATGGTGAGCTACAAACTTTGATTTATATAGCTTGACACATAAAAATTTGAAACTAACAATGATCTGTATCTTTAAGAGTTCTCTTCTATGATAATAGAGCCATGGTAAATAATTCTAGCAAATAGATAGGTCTTTTTTTTTTTACTCTTCTTTGCACAAAAAGTGTGCAAAGAAACCTCATAGTCTCGAATGATGTCTTGATGGAAGATGTATTTTCTCTACTTTTGTTTGAGGAACAAATATTACTTACCTTGTATAAGATTCAATCTGTAAATAGGTTTTGAAGAGAAATGAAAAGTAAGCCGGACTATTTGAATTCATTTTATGGACACTCTTTACAGAATGTGCCTATCATTACTCCTTTCAGGTTTTGAATCATTAAGGATTGGAGCAGGGAAAAAACAGGAGCATGAAAAAAAAAAGGAAGAAAAACCTAGGTAATGCAAGGAGAGAGTTAGGAGCTGGGAAATCGGTTGTACAAGGGTGGGAGCCTAGTCTTGCGAAGACAACATAAGGAGGGATACAACAAATCATATATATATATATATAGCTTAGTGTTAGAAACCTATAGAAAACTTGGGGCAATAAAGTCTCTCTATTATTGTTGTCTTTGCGTGTCGCTGTAGGCAAGGATTTTAGCAAGAAGTTTGTACTAGTTCCCCTGTTGTTGCATATCTTGTGCCATTTGCACATCGAATTTCCTTTCCATGGTACTAGATCCCCTGTAGTTATGTTATTTTCATAATGAATTTCCTTGCTACTGTATCGAATCATAAGGGGCTTGGTCACCTTCATTCACCCACCATAATATATATATTTTAGTTAACCATAGGAGACTTGGTCAAAGATGATAACACTTCATCAATATTGTACTTTTATAAATACCTAATACAATGAAGACTGTACCATGTGCACATTGCAACAATTTTGTATCTCTACTACCATGACTGATCTCTTGGGTTTTCCTATTCTCATATATGAGTATTTGCACTGCTAACAACTGTTAATGTAGCTATTGACTTTAATTTTAAAAATGAAAAACTTTTACTTTACATCCCTTTTGGAGGACATTTTTGCAAGTTCTTGTTTTAACAATAAAAGATATGCTCAATAAATATTCAAATTTTTAAGTTTTACATCTCTAACATCTCATTTATAGTTAAGATGTAGTGTGATCCCTTGACAACATGTTCCATGGAGAGAGGAGATCATATCTCTCTTATTTACTGCAATGAATTTTCCATGGTGCTTGAATGTATTTTAGGTCTTGCACTACAATCTTTAATGACAATTATAAACAGACTTGAAATCACTGATGCAGTTCCCAAAAATGTGACAAAAATACTCAACAATATTCACTCACATAATGAGAATCAACATTATCTGGGATTGGACCTGCATATGGAGTGTTGCCAGTGAAACCTTATTTTTTAGTTTGACTGGCTTTTTAATCATTTTTGGCTTTTCCACTTCACAAAGTGGATCAGAATATAGAGGAGCAAGATTAGTCTTTGCTTTCTGAAACTAGATTCAAATTTATTATCTGAATGCAAAATGCCTCAAAGTTGTAAAATCTTATAAATGTTGTATACTAATTTCTCTCAATAGACAATAAATGCAGGGTAAAAGGATACCACACTTAACATAAATAACCAAAATTAGCTATCTAAACTTCATAGAGTTAGCGGAGATACATGCAACATGCAGAAGCACCAAGATGCATGGAACCTAAAGTAAAGTGAATCAGTAATGCTCCTAACACATTTAAAATCAACCATTTAATGTTGACTGTACTGAAAAGAAATCTGGTTTACATATATTAGTTGTCATTTTGGCAACTCTTATGCCAATTAAAATCTGATCAAGCTAGACTTGACCAAACGTTATTATGTCCAAACATCAGATTCAACGGGTTTGAAATGAAACCCTTTTAAAGTTTTCTATTCAAATAGCAGTAAGGTGGCGACTATACTCTGCCATCATTTTGATGAGAAAACACAAGCATCTTCAGGAACTACATATTAAATCTACAATTGAACCTTAAGTTGTGTAGCATAGCTAATAATTGGACTTTTGTCATTGTGGCCAATTCTAGGTGTATGACACATGTTTTAAGTTGGTGGATGCACTGTGCCACAGTTCTATGAGGAAATATAAGCTTCTTCAAGAATGATGTATTAAATGAACTACTGAACCTTAATCCACAAATTGGACTTTTCCATTATGTCCAATCCTAACTGTATGACATACATTCTTATACTTTCTTCTATTGATTACACTTGTCATGAAGACAAAGATAAAGTGTGTTCAATTGGAACTCTTATTTGTTAAATAGGCTTCATGACCCCCAAGAAAAGATTGCTGTTATGCAAATTGAAAATCAACCATAGATCAAAAGTGCAAAGAGATCTTTTCTTCTGCCATTCTGTTAAACAAAAATAAATCAATTTCATTATGCTATTAGCCGTTTTTTTTTCACTTTTTGATGTAATATTCTCTGATTTTTCATAGAGTAATGTAGGAAAAAATATCCTTATTTTTCACGACTTTTGCTATTTTATTTGTTACTATCTCACCTAAGCTGCTTTATTCTATTGGCACTTGAATTTGGAGATTTGATATGTAGACACTTAGGCATGGCCTTTATATTTTGTATCTTCTTTAAGACTTGTCTTTCTGAAAAAGAGCACAAAGTGACATAATTTAGTTTGAAAGGGTTTAACTCATGTCATTGTAAAGTAATAAGATACCATACACATCATGTTGTTGATTATGCAGATAAGGGAAGTGTGTTAAGTAAATCACAAATCAAAATATGGACCGAAGAAACTAGCCCTGGAGAAAAATATCATCAAAAAAGGTAAGTGCCATGGCAGAGCAAGGAGAATCAATGCCAGCTCCTCCGCTATCACCAACACTAGGAATTATATCATCTCCAGCACGAGTGCTACCTCTATCTCTACCACTAGCACCAACACCAACACATGAAGAACAGGTACATTCATTCTACCAGTGAAATAATAAACGAACTTCTTTTTTTAATTGGACGAGTCATTGAATGTTATAAGGAAAATACTCTTTTGGTGTAATTGTTTTGCTTCTGAAGTTGTCCTTGTTCCAATATCTAGTTGGAACTCTGGAATTTTGGGTGCTATAACTATTTTGTATCATGAAGGATACTAATGTACCATATGAAATTAGATAATATTGAAGCAATAGTAAGATACAATAGTTAAATAAAGCTCACACTAAAGTGAAAATATATGCTCCTTGCCAATGGTTTTGCTATGCATAAGATTTTGTATGTCTAAACTTTATGTTTGTTTTTTCAGCTTGATCCTTTTTTTTTTTGGAAACACTTCTTACAACTATCCTTCAGCCAAGTGGATATACTACGAGGCATGAAAAATCACCTAGGACCTGTACCCACCCACATCTTAGCCCACTCGAGGGTCTTAAACCCAGGTTTTGGTGTTAATACAAGCCCAATCACTTTGCTCTAAATGCTAGACCACACACGTATGTGCTTCAGCTCACTCTTTACCAGCTGTATAATCAACAAATGAATTATATCCATTCCTGAATGTCATGGAAGATTATAAGTGTGGTTGATACACTATTATATTGTAATATGACTTTAGGAATAAAAAGGAAAACTGGAAATAGTAGGAAATGGGCTTCTAAAACCTACAATGGGTAGGGTCCACTATGGGATCGAAACTTGCAGTAAACATCTGTAGGTAATGGTGAGAAAGAGGGAAACCATAGAAGACACGGAGAAAGAGAAGATCCATCAGAACATCAGAATTTTTAACATAAAATAAGAAAATTAAGTCATATATCATTCACACATAAATCAATAAAGAAGTTATAACTTGAGGCCTGTATAATGCATTAAATTTTCTTTGCTAAATTTAAAATTTCAGAATATTGCATCAAAATTCAATGACGACTTAAAGAGAACATTGAAAAATTATCATTAACAACTCCTATTGCAAAGAACCAATTGTTAGAGCTTTTGTCACAAGCTACATTAGAAAATGGTGAAAATGTATTGGTCACTAGAGAAGAAGTCAATATTCTTTTGTATAAGAAATTTCCTTTGATCAAATTTGAGCTATCAAATAGTTATTCATTTGAGGAAGTGAGCTAGGATTGTTGTTTGGTTAGCTTAGTAGGTCCATTTGGGTTAGTTTTGAGATCAAAATTTTTTATGTTCTTTGGATCAGGCATATCAGACTTGTATACCTTGAAAATATACATCAAATTCCATGCAATAAGTCTTATTTTCATGAGAAATTTCTAATGCACGAATGGTTGGTGATCTACTTGAATTCGTTGTCATAGGTTTTGTTAATTCAATTTACCTGATTCGTTTTTGAACTCTGTCAAATCTGTATGACCTTATGCAAAGAAATACTGGTCTTTCTAAGTTTTCAAAAGCTTTTTGTAGTTGGTTGGTTTGCTAATAAAAATCATGGAAGTACTTTTAT
>APFE030658275.1:0-24906 GCA_000404065.3 Pinus taeda
TCATTGGCCAAACTGCTATTTTTAGACATGCTATTTTTAGCAGGTCTATTTTTAGCACATTCTAAATTTAACATTTCTTGTTTCACATTTTTCAACGCTCCCTCTCAACAAGAAAGGCTTTCTTCCGAACCCGATCCTGTAACTCTGGAATATTCTGCATGCAACACATCTACCCAGTCCACTTGCTCTAACAACACTTGGAACAAAAACACTCCCAACTAACCACTCTGTTGGGCTAGGAACATACTCTGATGTTGAAGCTCTACCTACTGTTGACAAGTGCTCCCTCTCTAACATCTGCGCTACTGCAACATCTCCATGCATCTCGCACCATTTCACACCTCTTTGTGCCACCTAGCATTGTGCTAAACACTTGTGCCTCTCGCATTGCTGCAGCCTGTTAGCTATGCGTTGTCTTGGGATTCCCTGCACTGTCGCTCTCTTTGCCGCTCCATCTGCATTTGTCTCTACCCAATCATTCGGTTCCTACTACTCCACATCGGGGCTCCTATAGCAAGGTCTCATCCAAGAGGTTGGGTACCTCAAGGATCCTACCCCTCTTCCTTGGGACGATCAATCTATATCACCTCACCTCCTACCTGGAGGTATGGCTGCATGTGATCACTCAACCCACCTGGCTCAAATTTTCCCCCTACTGGAGGTCTCTACATGAGTAGATGTCTCTACTTGATCTCCACTCAACTTCCCCTGTTGTGGCTACTCCACAACCTCCTGAAGCTACTGCACCAATTGTGGCTCCTCCACAATCGTTTGAGACTTCTTCTAGCTTTGCATGTTGAGAGGTAATGTACCCTCCCTCTCAACCACCAAGCTCCATCATTTTCCTTTCTGCTCAAGTCTTTGCATGCATCTTGAACCTCAAGAGCATATGGGTTCTTGGCTAGCACACCAATCCATTTCCACTTTCCCGCCGTCACGAAATTTTCTAGAAAAAGAGCTAATTTTAAATCAGCAATATCTCCCTCATCCAAACTCCGATTCAGCCGATTTTTTTTTAATTTTGGGTATTTTTCGGCAAGGAATCCAAATCTTCTATTTGTTTCTGAAAATTTTGTACAGAAATTTTCATATCTTCTCTACAAACTCTCGGCCCAAAACTCAAAACTTTGAAATCTCCTCTCAATATATTGTTCTCTCCTTGATCACATGTGCTCTGATACCATGTAGAAATTTTCTCTACAAAGCAGCTATCTCACTAATATCATGTTGAAATTTCACCTGCAGATCAAACTAATATATGCAATGTACTAAAGCATAATACTAGATCTACATCTACCATAAACTTTGCAGAAGCTAATCAACCATGAGAAACATCAAGCATGAACACATATAACAGATAAGAAGGAATCAAACACACATAACACAGAAGATATAACCAGGGGATAGCACAAACCTAAAACCCCATCTCTGTATTATCATACAAGTGGAAATATGTCCAGATTACACAAAGCCTTAGCTTGGAAGCTATCCAACTCTCAGTACAATCCCTCTGCTGCTCACAGACAGTCAAAGGCTTCTCAGAAACCTTCTCCTCTACCCTCCAAGCCTCCTATTTCTATGCACAAATTTTCTAGGTCCTCCAGCTGCAACCTATATGATTCTCACCTCACACACAACACTGACCTCTGAAATAACTGCACAAACCTGAAGGAGATAAATCCTCATCATGGATTGGCTTCCTTTATAGGAAAAATATTCATCCAACTGATAGTACATTGTCCCTTCTCTGATCTCAACTGGGTCTCTGTCTGAACTGACATGCATGAGTTATTTAAGCTATAATATTTAGTTATCTGAAAATACCAGTTGTTACATGCATTCAAGCTTTAACAAACTGAATCTCATTAATTTAACAACTTGTTAAATTAATCTAACTGGACTTGACTCAATTAACTGAGCCAACTAATTACAACTCATCCTTATCTCTTTAATTGATGGATAAATTCATCAATTAATAGATAAACGTTGCATGTCCTCACATAGACTTCAAGTTTGTTTTTCCTTAACTAATTAACTCAAGATGAATTAATTAATTAATATTTCCAACTGCTGTTAAGACCAAAATTAAATTTTACTTCCTATAGATAGACTAGGGACTGCTATAAATAGGAAGGACCCAGAAATGCTATTTTTAGAACTTTCTATTTTTAGCAGTTTCACCTCTCACCCAATGTGGCCAATGACCTCACTGGCCAAACTGCTATTTTTAGACATGTTATTTTTAGACATGCTATTTTTAGCATGTCTATTTTTAGTGCATTCTAAATTTAACATTTCTTATTGCACATTTTTCAACAGTGGGTGTTCAAGAACAGGCTAGATGAAGAAGGCAAAGTGGTAAGGAATAAAGAAATACTTGTGTGCAAAGGGTATACTCAAGTTGAAAGCATTGATTTTGATTAAACTGTTGCACCTATAGCTAGATTAGATGTATAAGAATGTTTTTTTCCTTTGCATGCTACAAGAAAATTAATGTTTATCAAATGGATGTAAAATCATTTTTCTTGAATGTGATCTAGAAGAGGAAGTTTATATCGAGCAGCCTGAAGGTTTCTTATTGGGTGATTATGAGAATCTAGTGTGTAGGTTGAAAAAAGGCTCTTTATGACTTGAAATAAGCTCCAAGAGCATGGTATGGAAAGCTAGACAAAAATCTACAACAATAAGGCTTCAAAAAGGAATCCACGGGCAGCAATTTATATATCAAATTTGAAGATGTCAGATCATTTTCTAATAATTGTTGTGTATGTAGATGATATTATTTTTGGGAGTGACTTGGAGAATATGGGCCAAAATTTTGCACAAGAAATTCAAAAACAATTTGAGATTTCAATGTTGAGTGAGCTTGCTTTCTTTCTTGGTTTGCTATATATTCAAGATGAAAAAGGCATTTTTATTTCTCAATCAAAATATCTTAAAGAGAAATTAAAACAACTTGGCATGGAAGATTGCAAATCAGTGTGCACTCCTATGGTTACCAGTTGTAAGTTGAGGAAAGATGATGAATCACCGAAGATAAATCAATCCATGTATCATTCCATGATTGGAAGCTTATTGCATTTAACTGCTTCTAGGTCTGATATCATGCAAGTTGTAGGATTGGTCTCGAGATTTCAAGCTAATCCTAAGGAGACTCATCGTAATGTTGTAAAGAGGATATTCAAGTATCTTCAAGGCACTCTTGACTATGGATTATGGTATCCTAAAGGTAAACATTTGAATTTCATTACTTTTACCGATGTTGACTGGGTTGGTAGTATTTATGACAGGAAAAGTACTTCAGGGGCAGCTCACTTTTTGGGAGATTGTTTGGTCTCTTGGGCAAGCAAGAAACAAATTTATATCTCTGTGTCCACTGTTGAAGTTGAATATATTGCAGCAACTACATGGTGCACACACATTTTTTGCATGAAACAAACTCTTCAAGGTATGCATGTTGAGTATGAAGAACCACTTCCCATCATGGTAGACAACACAAGTGTAATAAGCATCTCCAAAAAATCAGTTCTTCATTCCAAGACTAAGCACATACCAATAAAATATAATTTTCTAAGAGAACAAGTGGTCAACAAGGTGGTGAAATTCGAATATATTACTTCAAATGAACAAATTTTGGATATCTTCACCAAGCCACTTCCAAGGGGGAAATTTGAATATATTTGAGAGCAGATGTGTGTTGTTCCTTTTCGAAGGCATTGAGGAGTTTTTCATGGAGTGTATTGTTGTCATATGGTTGCCACCAAAATCACTTCCAGCTGCAAAATTTGGAGAATTGGTGGTGATTGGTTTGTTGCATGTTATTTAAGAGGGGGAGAATGTTCAAAAACTCAGGGGGAGTATTAGTTGCACCTCTCCATGGGGGAGGACTTCATTTTTGGCTATATATCACATTGTTGTTGTGTATTTTCTCTTGCCATGTAAAACCCCTTGCCATTAATGTGAAAGGGAAAGAGAGAGTGAGTTTTATATGTGCTCAGCTTCATATTGTTGTATGTAAATGTCATATTTATTTTTCAGAAGCTACAGGTTGATATCATTGGAAAAGGAGGAGTTTGTTGGCCGCTTTGTGTTGCCATTGATGTCACTTGTTGAAGTATGTACTCATGAGTCCCTATGTATAATCTTGAGTCTATTGTACACTTGTTGAGGGTTTTCACACTGATGTAAAATGTTGTCATAAGTCTTAGAAGTTTTGTAGATGAGATGTCATATTGTATTAACGCCTCATTTGAAGTTGAGCTACATGTGTGATAGTGGTCTACTTGATGATATGAGTAGAGCCTTGTTGAGTTATGCAGTTGGTTCCCTAATGTTAAGTTAGCCTTGGAAGGATGGTTTATAGGTCATGTCACCCCCCTGAAGCTCTATTTCAAGTTTGAAGGCATAGTATCTTGTGTTAACTTATGCGTTGCCTAAGTCGCATGGATGGAGGCTTGTGGGAGTGGGTTAAATTGCCCAGTCGTTGGATTTCTGTGTTAAGGGAGTGACCAGCTGGATCGGATCAGTGTTGTGTGGGAAACCGAGGAAAAACACGAGAAAATAGCAAGATTTCACATGCTCTTGTGGAATTAAAATGCTTTTAGTGAAGCTTATTGTGGGGCCTCCGTAAAGTGATCAAGTTTGAAATTATCAAAAGGCCAGTGGAATGACTAGTTTGATTTGGTCAACAAGTGTAGCTCTATCAAATCTGAACGATGTGAACAAGATTTTGGCAAGCTCCATCACTTGAAGAATTAAATGATCTCAATAATTACAAATATGCGAAGGTAGGAAGTTCATTTGGTTGGTTCTCAAGCAGTGTGAGTGAGTGAGTGTGCTTGAGTTGCAAGTACACAACCAGCGTGTTTTGCAGTGAGTTCAAAATTTCAGAATTATAGTGTGATTTAGAGATTAATATTCAACAACTTTTCATGCTTGTGTGCATAGATTGAAAATCAATTTGGAGAGTGTGTGTGGGGAGTTTTGTTCTCTCAATTGCAGTGTGGAATTGTGGTTACATGAGTGTGTTCATTTGTTGCATGTTTTGATTATGCAACAATATTCTCATTTTTGAATCATATCATTTTATAGAAAAATTATTAGTACTTGGAGTGGGGGCTTCAAGCTAAGTGTGTGTTATTTTTCTATTGTAGGAGTGAGGGCTTCAATCTAAGTGCATGTTATCTGTCTATTTTAGGAGTGGGTGCTCCAAGTTGGTTGTGGCCAGCATTTCTCATTCCAGTCAAGGGGTGGGTGCTCCATTGCTGGTGGGTGCTAGATGATTTAACGTAATGAGAAATTTTTTGAAGCAATAGATAATAGGAAGAAGCAGCAAATAGTTTGATGGTTTTTTTCCTTGGAGGGGGGTTTTCCACCCAAAATCTTAGTGTCTACATGTGATGATTGTTTGTGTTTTTCATGTGCATGATCATGTTATATATTTTTGAAGTTAATTTCTAAATCATTTTTATTTACAGAAATAATTTTATATTTCCATAATAATGATTCTCCCCCCACCCCTCTCAGTATTACTTTTGTTTAACATTCCTAACACTACCTAAGCTCTGACAAAATTTGAATCTTTACTTCTCACCAATCGAACTGAGAAATTGCAATGTCTCCATCTGCAGATCAACTCGACCCTTTCTGGAAATTCAAACTATACTCTGGAACTAGCACTCGTAGCCTATAACAATTCCAATTATAAATTCGGTAGCCTTTGGAAATTTGCACTACCCTTCCTGACAATTCGCACTACCACTGAAAACTCAACTTGTCCATCCTTGTAACTTGCACTGCCTATGGGAATTTGATTTGGCAATTCGCACTGATAAACTGGAAAACTCGAACTAACAAATTTGGCCTCCTTATGTCACTGAGAAACTAAAAACCTCTATGAAGAATAAAATCTAACGATTTTCTTCTTAATCACTACTACTAAAACCCTTCTTGGTGTCTCTAAAAAAATCACCCACTCGATGTGTCTCCAAAGTTTCCCATCGGTTCCCTTTATAATCTCTCATTCACAAATGGATGGCCATGATTAGAAGTTAACTTGACCCAATCAATGGCTAAAATCATCTTAGAAACCTTCCACAAGCTTCTAGAGATAAATTGATCTTATTTCAACTAAAGTGAATTAATTATCCACTTTCCCTAAGTTTTAACTTAGGAAATATTTAAAAAAATCACTAATTGGCATAATTAAGACATTTCCCTAGGTGAGACATAAGAAAAATTACATGGGATTCAAGTTAATTAATTCCTCTTTGTTCCTAGAATCAAAGACACCTCTCAAGACTAGAATACCTATCTGATCTACAATATTTAATGAATTTGCTTCCAATACAATATGGTTTGAGTACATGAAAAATGAAGAACTCATGTTATTCTAACTCTAAGCATATTTACAGAGATATTGTGATTGTCAACTCCAAATAAAGTCCTTAAACTCCCTGGGTTTAACTCATACCTTGACTCTCAAGGTGGTGAGGTAAATATGTCAAAAATATTAAAGACCCTCCATAATACCAACTAATATGTCTCAGATTGACATTAATTTTGCATATTATCTAAACCATATTAGTATTTCACAAGGCTTTTCTCAAGGTTGGTTGGCCAAGACTCAACTGCTTACATCCCTAGGTCTATTTTGTATGTCTTGCAACTCTCCCTCCAAGTGAAAGTGATTTTTTACTAGGCAAAAATAATCTTGAAAAAAAATTATTATCAACTTTCTAATTTTATAAAAAAAAAAAAGAGATGTTATTTATGGCTTGTATTTGGTCTTTGCCCCAATGTATTATAATACCTTTGAAGATCTGCCCCAAAAGGAAAATGTTAATATTGATGAATAATCAATTAAATCAGGGTACCCATATTATGGAAACACAATGATCCATTTCATTTTTACCAAATTCAAGATTTGTTTGTTAAGTAATGTAGATATATGCTTACTAGAGCATAGCCTAGGAGGCTCACGGGGGCAATATTAGATTTTTCGTATAGAAAGGGAATCCATGCTTATGAAGAAAAATTTACATATATTAGACTTTTCAGTTTTAAAGGAAAGTGTTATGAAACCAGCTCACAAAAATATAGAAAAGAGAGATCAACGCCTTAGAATTCAGCCTCTTCGAGGGGGCAACCTCCTTTACAGTACACAAATGAGAAATTCTTGGATGATTCAAATGACAAAACCTCCTTTCTATATATAGGAGTCTAAGGAGACACAATATAACCCAACCGACCTAACAATAATAATATAAATCCACAAAAATAACAATAGAGGGATTCTATGGGGCACAGTAATAACAATATGGGGATAATAGGGATACAACAATATTAATAAGGGATGCAACTACAATATTAATGGGGTAATCACTAGTATTATAGGGACCCAACAATGGCTTAACTAAATATCACATCTGTTAAATCGCAAAGTTCAAAAGGGTTGACACTGTCGGACTATCGATTGCGATATAAGTTGTGGACTCGATTGAGTTATCAAAATAAGCTTAGTCGAATATCGCATCCATCAGAAATAGGGGCATTGGCAATGTTATATCGTGAAGCCAAAGAGTTGCGATTGCAGGTGTTTCTGAATGTTGCGATTGTGAATTGAGGTAGTGACGTGGCATGTGGGACCTCCCTGTTGGTATAGCCTCTCCTATGAAATCCTTCGTAAATATTGATTATATTGTATAAATACAAAAAAGGGCCTCCCTGATATAGCTTTAATATGCAACATTTTTGTAATTCGGTCTCTCTTCTGAATTAACGTGTCCTTTGAGTATTGGTGAACTTGAAGAGATAGAGGAAGTCGTAGAGCAAGCACAGAGGAAGCTGAAGAGAAAGCGAGAAAAAAGGAAGCCAAAGGAAAGGCATATCAGGGCATATAACAGAGAACAAGGAAAGTTTATATGTTGGTGAACTGTAAGAAACAGAGGAATCTGAAGTTCTAGCAGGGGTGGAAGAAGCACGAGGAAAGAAGTAAGTCATAGGTCCAGCAAGGTTGGGAGCAGAGAATTACAACCAAACAGATCCAGACAATTTACAGCAAAGGGTTGGAGCCCTTGGGTTTGGTGCCTCAGAACTGGAAGGATTGGTGTCCTGGGAGTTGGTGCTCCTAAATCCAAGGTTGGTGCCTTGACAAGATAGGGTTGTTGCTCTGGAGGTTGGAGCCTCATAAAGAGTCCAAGTTGGTGCTTGGTAACTGGTTGAAACCTTATATACATTGTACTTGATTTATTGCAAAGATTATATTAATAAAATCATTTATTCTTGTTATCTATTTCTGTGTTCCAAATATAAATGATTTAACAAAAAAATAAAAATTGAAAAGAATACTAATTCACCCCCCCTCTCAGTATTTCCAACAATTGGTATCAGAGTGGGCTTCTTCATATCAGCCTAATGGCTTGAAGAAGGATTCTTAGTCATGATTAAAAATCAAGAAATGTCAGGAAGACCTCCTCTGTTCGATGGCAAAAATTTTGGTTTCTGGAAAAAGAGAATGTCCTACTACTTAATGTCCCTTGGACCTAAAGTTTGGCATTCATTTTTAAATGAGTGCACAACTCTTTCCACTCTTCCAACAGATCAAGACGAAAGGAAAGCCTACGTTGCAAATGTGAAAAGCTATGTCGATGTACTTTCCAGCAACCCAAAAGAAGAAAGATTATTTCATCAAAGGCTCATCCCAGATACAAAGAATGAAGAGAGAGTAAATCCAAGGAAGAATGTTGATTCGAATCATGGCTATTACAATAGGTACAAAACATTATTTCATCAAAGGCCCATCTCAAATCCAAAGAATGAAGCGGGAGTATTTCCAAGGAAGAATGTTGATTCAAATCATAGCTATTACAACAGGTACAAAACTATCTTTTTTGGGCATTGTTTCTATAGTAAAAATTTTGGTCATCAAGCTAGACATTGCATGGCTCGTAAAAATGAAACACCAAAACTGAAGGATCAAACAAACAAACCATATGGCCCCAAAGGGCAAGGAAAAATCAAGACCTACAACTCTTTTGATCCCTTGGCCAAATTTGATTTGATTTGCTCATTATGTAATAATAATGGACACAATGAACAAAATTTCTCACTCAAAAGAAGAAAAGCAAAAAATGAGAATCCCAACATGGATAAATGTGACCTAGCTCTATGTGCTCACAGTGATGAAAATCATTGGTTTGTGGATAGTGGGTGCTCCAGGCATATGACAGGGGACAAAAGAAAGTTTGTCTCATTGAACAAAAAGGAAGGAAATGTATCCTTTGGAAGTGGATCTGCCAAAATTGCTGGAAAAGGAACTGTTACCCTTATTAATGGAAAAGGAAAAGCTCAAAATGCTATGCTAGTAAACGAGCTCAAACACAATCTCCTGAGTGTTAGCCAAATATGTGATCAAGAACATAATGTTGTATTTAGCACTAAAGACTGTGAAATAAGGAACTCTTTCTGAGGGGAACTTGTGGCGAAGGGGTTGGAACACCAGACAACATCTACATTCTGAACAAGATTAAAGAAGATAAATGTACTTAAGTCAAACAGATGAAAGTTGGTTGTGGCACAAGCGACTTGGAAATACAAGCTTCGGTAACTTGATCAATATTAGCAAGATTAAAGCAGTACAAGACATCCCAAAGTTATTCAAACCAAATCAAGGAATATGTGGTCCATGTCAACATGGAAAGCAAACTAGAACCAGCCACAAGACCAAGGAGTTTTTTACATCAAAGCCTTCGGAGATCATCCATGCTGATTTATGTGGACCAACTAGAACTCTGGCACTCCAAGGAGAAAGGTATTGTGCTTTATTTGTTGATGACTATACTAGAATGATGTGGGTATATTTTATAAAATCTAAATCCGATGCATTTGAGTGTTTTAAGAATCTTAAAACTCTTGTAGAAAATGAAAAGGACTCAAAGATTAAGTGTCTCAGAACAAATAGAGGGGGATAATTCACATCAAAAGAATTTAAAGAATTCTGTAAAATATATGGAATTGAAAGAGAACTCTCTGCTGCCAGAACACCCAAGAAAAATGGGGTAGTTGAAAGAAGAAATCGAACAGTTCAAGAAATGGCAAGAACAATGTTAATAGCAGCTGACTTGCAACCAAAATTCTGGAGAGAAGCAGTGGGGACAGCTGTCTATACCTTGAATCGAACTCAATTAAGACCAAATAATGAAAAGACTCCTTATGAATTATGGAAAGGAAGACCTGCTTCAGTAATATACTTCAAGTTTTTTTGGAAGCAAGTGCTTCATAAAAATCGATGATGGCTCACTAGGAAAATTTGATTCTCGGGTTGACATAGGGATCTTCCTTCGATTTTCTATAAGGAGCAAAGCCTACAAGTGCTACAATAACTTACTACGAAAAATAGTGGAAAGCATTGACGTGAATATTGATGAAGACCTTCCAAAAAAAGAAATTGAAGAACATGAAGTTGATCCTCTCATTGAAGAAGAAGAACCTGAAAAAGAAGAAAAAGACCAAGAAAAACCCAAGGAAAGAGAACCATCTCAAACCCCTTCAAAGATGAAATTTCTCCAAAAATATCCCCCAAAAGAGTAGATTATTGGCAATATGGGTGAAGGGATGCAAACCCAAAGAAGGATGACAAGTACACCAAAGAAGAATGATGTTGCTCTTCTGTCCATGATAGAACCAAAAACATTTACTCAAGCATGTGAGGATCCTCATTGGGTAAAAGCCATGGAAGAAGAAATGTCTCAAATTGAGAAGAATGAGACATGGGAGCTGGTAACTCGTCCAAAGGACAAAAATATAATAGGAACCAAGTGGGTATTCAAAAAAAAAAATGAACGAAGATGGACAAATCATCAAAAACAAGGCAAAGCTTGTTTGTAAAGGGTATTCACAAATTGTAGGAATTGACTTTGAAGAAACCTTTGCACCAGTAGCTCGTGTGGAAGCTATCAAGATGTTCTTGGCATTTTCTTTCTCAAAAGGATTTAAACTATCAAATGGACGTAAAATCAACATTTATGAATGGGGAACTCAAGGAAGAAGTCTACATGGAGCAACTAGAAGGATTTAATCTAGCAGAAGGAAAAGACTTTGTTTGTAAGTTGAAAACGGCATTATATGGGTTGAAACAAGCTCCTAGAGCTTGGTACACAAGATTGGATCACTATCTACAACAACAAGGCTTCAAGAAGGGGGTGGCAGGAAGTAATCTCTACATAAAGATAGATGAGGATAAGTTACTAGTCACACTTATCTATGTTGAATGATCTGATTTTTGCTAGTAATAATGATGAGATGAGCCATGAGTTTTCTCAAAATATGTCAAAAGAGTTTGAGATGTCGATGATAGGAGAATTATCTTACTTCCTTGGACTACAAGTATCTCAAACCATGGCAGGCATGTTAATACCTCAAGACAAATATCTTAAAGACATGCTTAAAATATATGGAATGGAAGACGGTACACCCATGAGCACACTTATGACCACAGATTGCAAATTAAGCAAAGATGATGACTCCCCTCCGGTAGATGCAACTCATTACAGGTCAAAAATTGGAGCCCTTCTATACTTAACTGCTACGATACCTGACATTATGCAAGCAGTAGGAATGGTGGGAAGATTTCAATCAGCTCCTAAACAATCCCTTTTGTTGGGTGTAAAAAGAATTCTTAGATACTTGAAAGGAACTCCTGATTTCGGTCTTTGGTACCCTAAGAGCTCAACTCTTATTGTGACTGCATACACCGATGCTGATTGGGCCAGAAGTGTCGATGATCGAAAAAGTACTAGTGGAAATGCATTCTTCCTGGGAGAATGTCTAGTATCTTGGCTCAACAAAAAATAGACATCCATATCACTATCTACAACTAAAGATGAGTATATAGTTGCCACATTGTTGTACTCAAATATTATGGATGAAGGAAGCCCTAAAAGATGTCAACATAGGTACAAATCAACCAATCACCATTTATTGTGATAACACAAGTGCTATCAGCCTCAGCAAAAATCCAATGATGCACTCAAAGACCAAACATATACCAATCAAGTATAATTTCCTTCGTGAACAAGTAGTTGAACAAAACATCATCCTGGAATATATCAATACTAAGGAGCAGATAGCTGATATTTTCACAAAACCTCTTCCTCGAGAAGCATTTGAACATCTTCGTCAAAAGATGGGGGTTATTTCTTTAGCATCACTTTAAGACGATTCATAAATATGTTGTAGTTCGACAAGGGGAGTCGTTGTGCACTCCTTTGCCACTGATGTCAAAGGGGGAGAGAAGAAGAATATTGCCATCAATGACAAAGGTGGAGATTGTTGATCTAGATTGTCATTAATGTCAATATGGCAATATTATAGAATATTAAATGATGATATGAAGCCAAGGAGAAGCAGAGTAAATCCGTGAAGAAACAAGAGCAAGAAGCCAAGGAGCAAAGCCATCAGGGAAGCCATCAGAAGAGGTCATTGGAAGCCACGAGAAGCAAATCGGAACACATCAGTGGAGGTGCATAAATAGTGTTAATGGAGGAGTTAACATATCATAGAAATATCAGAGGAGTTAACATATCAGAGGAGTATTGCAGAATATCAGAACAAAGAATATCAGAAGTCATAGGAGCTATCAGAGCAGAGAAGAGATATTGGAGCGGTATCGGAAGTCATAGGAATAAAGAGAAACCACAGGAGCGATGAGCCAAGACAATGTAGATCTATCACAACAGAAGAAATAAATCATGGGAGCTATCAGAGCAAAATAAATAAACCATGGGAACCCTTTCGGCAGTATATAATATCGGCAAAAATCATATCGGTGGGTTCTATTATGTACCACTACCCAAAACCCACAATGCGATATGTACTGTGGACCCGAATAGTTTATGGTAACAACCCTAATGCAATATCACATCCTCCCATTGAAACTTTCATATCGCAATTCATAAATGGATGTCACATTAATAACTGTGATTGCGATATTACGGTGGACCCGCTGCACCAATATAACATGACTTAATAGTATATTGCATCTGCATTGGAAGTCATGTATCACAAAGGAATGCCACTTGAACACTGTGATTGCGATAGCATTACAGACCCGCTACACCATTATAGCATGGCTTAACTAAATATCACATCCGGCAAATCGCAAAGTTCAAAAGGGTTGACACTGCCAGACTGTCGATTGTGGTATAAGTTGTGGACCCGATTGAGTTATCAAAAGAAGCTTAGTGGAATATCGCATCCGTCGGAAATAGGGGCATCGACAATGTTATATCGTGAAGCCACAGGGTTGCAATTGCATGAGTTTCGAAAGTTGTGATTGCGAATTGAGGTAGTGATGTGGCATGTGGGACCTCCCAGTTGGTATAACCTCTCCTATGAAATCCTCCATAAATATTGAATCTATTGTATAAATATTAAAAAGGGCCTCCCTTATATAGTTTTAATATGCAACATTTTTGTAATTCGGTCTCTCTTCTGAATTAACGTGTCCTTTGAGTATTGGTGAACTCAAAGAGACAGAGGAAGTCGTAGAGCAAGCGCAGAGGAAGCTGAAGAGCAAGCAATCGAAAACGAAGCCAAAGGTCAGGCATATCGGGGCATATATAACAGAGAACAAGGAAAGTTTATATGTTGGCAAACTGTAAGAAGCAAAGGAAGCTGAAGTTCTGACAGAGGTGGAAGAAGCAGGAGGACAGAAGTAAGTCGTAGGTCCAGCAAGGTTGGGAGCAGAGAATTACAACCAAACATATCAAGACAGTTTACAGTAGAGGGTTGGAGCCCTTGGGGTTGGTGCCTCAAAATTGGAAGGATTGGTGTCCTGGGAGTTGGTGCTCCTAAATCCAAGGTTGGTGGCTTGACAAGACAGGGTTGGTGCTCTGGAGGTTGGAGCCTCACAAAGAGTCCAAGTTGGTGCTTGGAAACTGGTTGAAGCCTTATATACATTGTACTTGATTTATTGCAAATATTATATTAATAAAAGTGTTTATTCCTGTTATCTATTTTTGTGTTCCAAATATAAATGATTTAACAAAAAAATAACAATCGAAAAGAAATTCTGATTCACCCCCCCTCTCAGTTTTTCCAACAGCATCAATGAGCTTAATTGGAGCTTTGTCTCCTTTATAAATATCTTTCCACAAATCGTTAAAGACTAATGTATTCTACATATGATGATGCCAAGTCATGTAGTTCTTCAGTGCTAATTTTTCTTATTCAACAAATAAATTAACTAGTTTTGACATGGTTAATTATTTCTGAAATTCCCATGATCGAGAAATTGAAGGCTATAATTCACAAGAGATACTACAAACATTGCAAATGAGTGTTATAGGGGCTTTTCCTTCACCTTCTTATATCCTCATGTAAAAAAAACATTGGTAGAGTATTTCATTCGTTCATATGAATACTCATTGCAAATGAGTGTTATAGGGGCTTTTCCTTGACCTTCTTATAGCCTCATGTAAGAAGCCATTGGTAGAGTATTTCATTAGCTCTTATGAATACTTGAATTTGATATTATAATACTTCAATATGCACCAAATTGTCAAAATTTGAAGAAGTAACAACATTTAAAAAAGGAACATACCCCACTTTGATGCAAACAACTTGTTCAAAACTTCAATTACAATATAAAAATGAATATGAAAGCTTTCATATACATGGCATTGAAAACAATTTTCTTAAGTTATATATATATATAAGAGATCAAATGACGAGGGAATATTTTTAATAGCTAAGGGATGTGACCCTCTACCTCTAGAGCTCCTCCATAGCATGGACAAAGCTTCACATACTTGCATCGATTTTGATGTGGTTGAATCAATCCTCGATTTCCTTCAGGCACTCCAACAACAACCTTCTCGTCCTAACATACAACATAACAACTACCAACAGATGCATTTCCCCAGTCAATTTTGGCAAAGACCATGCATTATCTTCAACCTCTTCCCTTGTTTCTTCTCCTAGAGAGGCGATATTAGTCTACTTATAATTTCCCTCTAGGATTATGCGTGATTCCCCCTTTCACCTACCCATGTGGATTCCCCTTCTTCCAAGCTCCATCAAATAATAAAATATCTAAATATTGTGGGGATTTCCAAACTTGAAACTCTTGACCATTCATCCAAAGTTGCGAGATTGATTTGGATTTCAAGTGAGTGAAGGAGGAGGGACGACTAAGTAGTGCTATTTGAAATTGATTGAGCCACTCTTTTTCATCCTCACAACGATTTTTCTCCTCATTTCTTTGCCTTCCTTTGGAGCTTATGAATTTGCTAATATCCCCTTAGCCTTTGCTATTACCATGATTGAACTATTTATTTCTTTCTTAAATATTGCCTGATCATGTGCAGTCCATATTTTCTAATACAATTATTTAGGTAGAGCTAGCCACGCTCTTCTAAATGTTGGTTTTTTTTTTCAAAATACCCTTGTAGATTCTTCTCCAATTTGAGAACATTTCTTTCAAAGAATTAGGTCTTTTAATTCAGTGTCCAATTCCAACGTAGGAAATGGACCAAATTTAATCTATAAACTCACATTCATAAAAAAAAATATGATGTATTGATTCTACTTTAAAGTGATAAAGGGAACATCTGGAGGGCCCATGTATTCCCTTTTTGTATATTTTTTGTTGTTAAAATATTCTCAAAACCAACATCTAGTTGAAAGAGCTTACTTTGGGTAACCCATCCAAGTTCCAAACAAATCTCCAAATTGTTGAATGTTTTGGAAAAGATAGAAATTGTATTTGGTGTACATATTCCCCTTTAACAATGACATCCAAATATCCCCACCCTCTATGATCATAAAGAAATGAGTCCAAGGGTGCACAAATTTTGAGGGAGTCAAAATAAGAGAATCCAATAGGGTGAGAAGTGATGAAGGAAAATCCACATTCCACTTTAACTGGATTCCCAAAGTATCAAGACACATAGAAATATCGTATAAATACTTGAGGTTTTGAGAGTTTGTCTAGAGTTTTAAAGGAATAAGACAAAGCTCACTTTCCATCAATTACTTTCCTATTATGTTATCTTGTTAAATCATATTTTTTTTACCATTTCCTAGAATCCGTCTCATTTTAATTGGATTATAGGAACAACCATTTTAAAAAATTTCTATATGGGAGATCCTTTCTTATCTTCAAGAGGATTATCTAGACATCATTTGCAGCCCCTCTCAAAGATATTTCTCATGCAAGACATTTTTCCACTAGGTTACTTGTCTTGTTATCATCTTCTAGACCATATTTGCTTTGAGTGCTAGATTCATAAAAACTAGATCCTTAATTCCTAATCCTCTTGTTGCATTTGGAGCTTTAACTATATTCAAGTTTATTAGATGAAAATTTTATGTAGTCATATTTCCACTTTTCCATAATAATTTCCTAATCTCTTGAGTGATTTTATTCCTAACATAAATTATGGTCAACATTACAAAATACTAGAATAGGGGAAAGGATACAAAACTAATTTGATAAGGGCCACTCTAATAATTGGATTCAACCACTCCCCATTGATAAATTTTCAATATGATTTTCTCTAGATCACATTGCCAAAATTAGGATGAAAGGTTATATAAGCATATCAACATTCCAAGGTACTATAAATATGTCCATGACTCCTGATGAGGAAACATTAGAATTCTAGAAATGCGTTAAAGCTAGCCCTAACTATTGTTCCAGTCATAGATTTGACTCTTATTGTTATACCCATATTCAAGGGCACCATCATCATTATTCCTTGAAAGAAGATTTAAAATACTACTCACACAATTATTTATTTATTTCCATTTTCTTCTTCATTCTTAGCCTTTGTTGCAAGCAATAAATTATTCCCCTTCACATCATGCAGATTCTATAAATAATTATGTCATTAGGTATGTCTATATTAGAAAGGGGCTTCCCGATTTTAGAGTTTTTTTATTACAAATATCATGTGTATGTTCAAGATTTAATAAAAAGGAATATTCTTCATCATCATCACTTGATGAGAGGTTGTGATTAAGTTTACTAAAGTTATTTACATTTTATAAGTGGGGAATTGTGATTATTTATGTTATTAAAAGTTTTTTTAGCCACATAGCTAACTTCCAACCCTAAGATTTTAATTTATCTTTTTGGCTTGCATCAATAACCTAAGCTTATCAACATTCATCAGTCATTTACCCTATGTTGTTATGATAGTGCAAATCATGTCACAAATTTCCTTCCACCAAATTTTGATGTATTTGACTTTCCAAGAAGATATTGGGTGTAAGATGCAATCTTCTGCATTATCTGAAGAAAAAAAACAGATTGTATAATTTTTTTTTTGTAAATATAAACACATTATATTTCATTCCAAAAGCAAATATTTACAAAGGTGTCTATGCATAACTGCCATATAATCTCCAAATAAACACATACCCACTATAGACCTATTATAACTCCCTTCATGGACCATAAGATAAGCAAGAGGTTTCATCTCAAAAATTGAGGTTAATACAACAGAATATACAACATACTAAACATCTTAACAACCAAAATGTTACCATCAAGCAAAAGACGGAAATCACACAAATATTTTGGGCTAAGCATGTCATAAATCCACCCAAGAGTCAAGAGTGTTTACAACCAGAACCAATGGGATCCCCACAAAAACAAATGGCCACCATTCCAACCAAATGCAACATATATGCAGCACTCCAACAAAAGAGCAATGCGAAACAACCTAGAGAGTTTCCCACGCAAGGAGAAACTAGGATACGTTCTTATAAACCATGACGTACCCAAAGAATAAGAGCAACACATACCAACGTTGCACCATAGAAGCAACTCAAACCAGAGAGTGTCCCAAAAATGCAAAACTAGGAGGCATGACAAATCGTGGCATGTCCATACAAATTAAAAGCAACGAATATCAACACTACACCATAAAAACAACGCCTACTAGATAGTGTCCCAACCAAGCAAAAACCAAGAGACATGTTTCTATACTTTGTCATACCCATACAAAAAAACATAATCCTCAAAACACAAATCATAGCCGAAAGACCATCAGAGATTTACTATTCATGATCTAAAGAGGGAATAGTAGGAATCAAAGCACTATCACTTGCTAGAGGGTCTTTCAAATCCCCATAAGAAAAATCACTCAGAAAGAAACCTTCCATTTTTTACAAGAGAACATCGACATTATCCAAGAAAAACCACATATTATGAAGCATCTGCTTCATATCCTCTAAAGCAGAAAACACATTCTAGTTGTTGACTTGTTTATCTTGGAAGACAAGTTAGAGCAAAGTTATGAGCTATTGATTAATAACTAGAGAGTTCAAGAAATGCCGCCACCACTGACGAAACATTCCAGGGGTAGGTAACAATTTCCCCTGCTAAAAGAGATGAACCCTACAACTAGCAACTGTTGTAGTAAACTTCTGAAGGTAAGAAAACCCCTACAAGGCCTTCTCCATGATCAAACACCTTCAAGAACTTCTCCAAAATACTAACTGATCCATACACCCATGAAATTGAACCTGCAAAAAGTTCCTTTAGATGTGATCAAATTAGAAAATAGAGGTCACCATTGGATCTATAATGTCCAAAAACCCCTAGGTAGACTCTTCTTGAGCCTGAAAAGGAAAAAACTCCCAAAGATATGGCTCTACAAGCTCTCCATATAGTTTTGTTGTTATCTATCCTACAAATCGGACCAACAGTCTAATTTTGCTACAAATCTGCCCTATTTTCCATTGTGAAAGAGACAAATTCACTCGCCGAAGGTGCAATTTGTTGGATACTTAAATTGTCCAATAACCCTTATGCAAAATAATCTGGCCACATGGCCCATGCGGCTGGGGTTAACTGCCTGCCCTGGCCATCCTTGGCCCCTTAACTCCTAGGTTGTGGTCATATTAACCCCCATGGGGCGAAGGGTTGGGCCAACGACGTGCCCTTTCTGCCGAATCTATTCGCTTATCCACCGTGGTCACATTGGAGACCATATGGCCTGGGGTTGGCCCCCTTACAAGTGCCCTCTATTGGCTTCCCTCTCCATGGTTCTATGTAGGTGCATACAACCTGGGCCTAAGGTTAGTGGTAACCCCCCTCTCTACATGTGCTCGTTTCGATTAGTCGACAGTCATGTGGAAACGTTGTGACTAGGGGACAGACTAAGGTCTCGAGCTCCCTCCTCCTTTTTCCATGGTTGTGTGATGTTGCAGGTGACCGGGGGTTGGGGTTGACGCCTGACCCCTCCTCCCAAAACAGAGTCAATGAAATTTTAAATAACTTTTGCGCCCATAGTGTTTAAGAACCAACATGCAGAGGAGTTGGTAGAGATTGGCGTTGGTAGGCTTGAGGTCAGGGGTTCGATCCCGCTCGGGCCTCTAGCCTAAACCATAAAATTTTAGTGTGCTCTAGACACCTACACGAACCAGAGCTTGACACTCGGTAGACATTGATTGGTCCGCACCTGTATAGTCACCCCTGATGATGTCAACAAGACGATAGCCCAATCAGCTTCCCAGTCAACAAACTTGCTAATTTTTAAGTTGTTGGGTCAAACGACTAGTATGCGATAACTTGAGCATATGGTTTTATATTGAGTTCAAACAAATTTTTGTTGGATTCAGAACGACGAACACTTAGACTTGACGCCGATTTCAAGACTTTTTGGGCACTTTCATTTTTGAGCTAAAATTTGATCACCTGATCACACCTCCCCACTAAGAACTTTTGGACTCCAAAAGTTTACTTCTCCTAGTAAATAAAATGAGGTTGAAACTCAAAATTACCCAAAAATTCAATTCATATGCTATATTTTCAATTGGTGCACTTCAAGCTCCAATCAAGGCATTTCACTTATCTTCTTCATGAAGACCTACTGTCCTGTTAAGAATCGAGCCAAAAAAATTTATCGCTAATGCAAGAACAAAAACATTGATGAGTGGAATCTGAACATTCTCTTTAGTCTCATCTTTGCACGACTCAAAACAAATTCATCTTGAATTTCAACTGTTGAAGACAAACTTGACTCCATCTTGGAAATCGGAAGCAAAATAAACTTTCTTTTCCATCCTCAAACTTAGTTTGTACACAAAAGTACATTGTTACAAAAATTCAATGACATAATTGGCTTTTCCTACAAAAACATCGTCATCTTGTTCAATCTTAAACAAAGATTCTATTCACAACAAGTTTCATCTTGAATACTTGCATCGGTGAGTACATGACAAACTTGGATGACAACTTGTACATTCCAAAAGTCCTTACACCTATGGACTTATAAACAAGTCAATAATATAACGTCAATGAAACATACTTGTTGCACATAGTGACTATTATTGTTCACTTTACAAAAGTAACCAAACAGGGAAACAACAACAAGTAATTACAAATTTACAAAGCAACTTTACAAACAGTCTACCCAATCTCCACCTCTCCTAGGCTTATGGGTTCTCTTTTTGCATCAACTTTGCCTTGAAGGTTGCTTTAGAATTGCTACGAGTCCTCTTTGCCACCTCTTTCTTCCCTTGCATTAGGTTTCACAATCGCTTTTCCCTTCTTGGAAAGAAGCTCTGGATGTAATTTCCAACATCGTTCATTTCCATGCCCATGCATCTTGCAATGGGTACAAAAGAACTTTCTCTTTATTTTTGACAAGTCAATCCCCTCACACGAATGAGATTCATCATGCTTGATGCCTATAATCTAATCCATCCTTTTAACCATTACCATGTGTTTCTCACAGACAAAAACACAATGGTCAAATGCATCTTAGAAAGTACAAGGATACATATTCCACAAATAGTCAAAATTACCATCATTTGGAAAACACCCATGAGATTTATATCTATCCCTTGGGCTACAACTTTTCCGATGTGGAGTGGATGATTACATGCGAGGTCCCTTCAAGCATTCATCTTGCTTGGGAGACAATGAACATTGTCACCACCATCTTGGTGTGACATATCATCCTTTGATGATTATTGTTCTTCAAACTGTTTAGAGCATTCTCCAAACTCCCTTTGACCATATCCCAATCTTTGATACTTTGGTCTCTCTTGTACCATGATTGGATTGGTGATCCCTTGGCCATTGATGTCGAGGCCTCCTCCTTCATAACCCATTTTAGAAATTAGCTTCATACCAATACCTTTGGTATGTTTCTCAAATGCTGCAAAAGAGGTGTTATGAACATAAATAGAAGGAATTGTACTTGAATTTCTTATTACCTCCTTGAACTTTCCATTCATCTTTTCAGCTTTTGACTATGATGTCGACATTGCAGATGACTCTAGCCACCCACTTTTACCAATTGGCATATGGTGAGAATCTTGGAGATGCTCACAAAATGAAACGTGCATCGTTTTCCTCATATGGTCCATAACTACTATGTGAACCATGCTCACATATTGGTTTCATTTTGGAGGTGTATTTTGTTGTCATACGAGTGGAAATTTTAGCAACTTGTTCCTGAATCACATGTTGCAACTGAAAGCACATATGCCTCTTCTCCTCTTCAACTATTTCTAGCATTCTTCTCAACTCAATGTTCTCCATACGAAGAGCCAGATTCATCTCCTCTAGCTCTTGGAGACTCTTCTTGCCCATTCTTACAACTTGGTCAGATGAAGCTCTAATACCAATTGATTTGAAAATGGAGGAGGAGGTCAATTTCCTCTTCCTAAAAATAGGGATCGTTCTCCAACGCTTTGCAAGGAAAAATGGGTCTTAACACAAAACCGGTTTTCCAAAAGGTCTCTTCAAGTTATGAGTTAGTTTTCACATGTAAACTTAAGCATAAGCAACATAACATCACATAACTCATATAGGCATTCATGAAGAGTAGAACAAAGGATTTGGTGACAAAATTCACCCCTCCTGGACTATATCTCCGAGCCTGCCAACATAGCTAGACTGCTCCATATATTCAGTGGAAAAGGAGTACATAAAAGATTGTTGATAAAACATACTACTATTTCCCCTTCAAGGAAATATTCTCTTGCAAATAACTCTCACGTAAACATCATGACAACCTACAGTCAGTCATGAAAACATCATCAACACAAGGTGTCTCCTACAAAGACCTTGTACTCCATCTGAAATGAGCATATAAACACTTCAATTCCACACTGAAGGACAAATAGAAAAATTTCCTCAACAAGACATAGTGAGAAAAATATAGAAGAGTTGAACCCTGCGAGTAACAATTGTTGCAGTAAACTTATGAAGGTAAGAAAACCCCCACAAGGTCTTCTTCATGCTCAAACACCTTCAAGAACTGCTCCAAAACACTAATTGATCCATAACTTGAACCTGCAAAAAGTTCCTTTAGATGTGCTCAAATCAGCAAATAGAGGTCACCATTGGATCCAAAATGTCCAAAAACCCCTAACTAGATCCTCCTTGAGCTCCAAAAGGACAAAAACTCCCAAAGATATGGCTTTACAAGCTCTCCATGTAGTTTTGTTGTTATTTGTTCTACGAAGTGGACCAGCGGTCTAATTGTAATACAAATCCTCCCTGTTTTCCATTGAGGAGGCGAAAAAATCGCCCATCGAAGGTGCAATTTGTTGGATACTTAAATTTCCCAATAACCCTTATGCAGAATAATCTGGCCACATGGGCCATGCGGTCAACCTTGGCCCCTTAACACCCACGTCATGGTCATATTAACCTCCATGGGGCCAAGGGTCAGGCCAACTGCTCGCCCTTTCTGCTAGAGCTCTTTGAGTCGATCCGTTTTCAGCACATTGGCTAGCCCCCTTACAAGCGCTCTCCGTTGGTTGCCCTTGCGACAGCTCTGTGTAGGTGCATACAACCAGGGCCTAGGGCTAGTGGTAAGCCCCCTCCCTACTGGTGCTTGTTTCGGTTAGCCAACAGTCGCATGGGAACATTGTGACCAGGGGCTGGACTAAGGTCGCGAGCCCCTTCCTCCATGTGCCATGGTTGTGTGATGCTACAAGTGACCGGGGGTCAGGGCTGACCGCCCGATCTCTCCTCCAAAAACGATGTCAAGGAAATTTTAAATAGCTTTTGCACCCATAGTGGTTAAGAACCACCATGTAGAAGACTTGGTAGAGCTTGGCGTTGGTAGGCTTAAGGTTGAGGATTCAATCCTGCTTGGGCCTTTGGCCTAAACCTTAAAATTTTATTACGCTCTTGAGGTGCTACGTGGCAGCCGATGATTGGGCTACACAAAACCAATCAAATTCGACCACCTGCATGAACTAGAGCTTGACACTTGGCAACACCCGATTGGTCCGTCCCTGCACAATCACTCTGGATGATGTCAACAATACGATAACCCAGTCAGCAAACCTACTAATTTTTTAGTTGTTGGGTCAAACGATCAATATGCGATTACTTGAGCATACGGTGTTGGATTGAGGTGAAACGAACGTTGTTGGATTCAGAACGTTGAGCACTTCGACTTGATACCAGCTTCAAGACTTTTTGGGCACTTTCATTTTTGAACTAAAATTTGATCACCTGACCATGTAGGCACCTGCTAGTTGCATAATTAAATTCCACACGCAACGATTACCC
Organism: Pinus taeda; assembly: GCA_000404065.3. Lineage (NCBI taxonomy): Eukaryota > Viridiplantae > Streptophyta > Pinopsida > Pinales > Pinaceae > Pinus > Pinus taeda. Next base: position 23,552 of record APFE030658275.1, read on the forward strand.
ACTCTGCATACTTTTAAATATACCTACACCTAAGCAAAATTGAAAATAGATATAAACATATTTTTAAATGTGTTAAATGGTTGTTTGTACCTGCTGTTTTTTTTTTCTGCATTTTTAGCATTTTGTAAAATTTCCAGAATTTGTGTTTTCAGCAATATTTATTTTTCAGTGGTTGAATGTATGGATATGGGAAAAGGCATTTAACTATTTTGGAGAAATAAGGTGAAACTGAAAACCGGGGTGGGAAATGAGAAACTTCTACATATAACAAACATGGCTGGGCAATAAACCTAGAAAGTTGGTATAATTTGCACAATCTTGCACGGTAGCACGGTTAAAAGACACACTGTTGAGTTTTCTGAGTTAACGAGGAAATTATTAATCCTTTTACCCTTTTCTATATATCACCAAAAGCAAGACATAAGTAGGACTTGTTACATTTATCTAACAAGGGTGTCTGTTAACCCTAGCAGGATGAATGTAGATATGTTCTTGCTGCCACCCCTGTCTACATTCATTATGTTGGGTTTCATCATCTACTGCATAACAACATCATGAGAAATCTCTCCAAAACTCTCTGGGCTAATAAGGGAGGACGCAAAGGCTTCCATCACATCAACAGGAACACATATTGTATAGGCTTCTACAAAATTGTATATGACAAGGAGATCCCATGGGCCAAAAAGCATGTTAGAGCATAAATTTACTGTCTTTGACTGTTTACCCAACCATTGTGAGTGTGAAAAGGACTTTTATTGCTTGAAGCATTTGGAGGGCCTATAAGGTTGAACTAGAAAGGCCAAGGCTTTGAAGTTAGGTTATATTGAATGATCACTCTTTATGGTGGTCCCATCCTACTTTATGAAAGCAAAGTCAAGACAACATAATTCTTGGCTCTTTCATTTTTAAAAAGAGGCTTTAACAATATCAAAGACATTTTTGATGCTCGGACATGGGAATGGGTCCCTTGCCCTAAGCAGGAAAAAAGTTCAATGTAGCCAATCTTCATAGACATGTCATGAAGTAGGTCAAGCAAATCATCCCCAACTTACTCTTCATGAAATTTGGATTGCAATCCTCTACAGCCTGGTGGAAGGAATTGAATTGGAACAAGGTCGAGGCCTTTACTAAAAATTATGCAAAGTGGGTACTCGTTGGTCATGGAATTTAATTCCACATCCAACAATATCTACACTTGGCATTTGAGTAAACCTATAAGGAGATATGCCAGAAATACAATAAAAAAATAGTTTTGTTCTTTTCCCTCAAAAAATATTTATCCTTAAGAATGACCACCATCTTGAATCTTATTGACTTTAGTAAAATTAATTTTATTAATAATTTTATTATTATTT
>APFE030658275.1:26284-36764 GCA_000404065.3 Pinus taeda
TTTTAATTAAAAAACAAAATATCATACCTCACTTACCATTTACATAATAAATAAATAAAAATCTCTTTTAACTCCTATTAAATCTTTATTTAAAATAAATCTATACCAATTTTAGTTAAAAAAAATATATCATACATTACATGTCAATTTTAATTAAAAAACAAAATATCATACCTCATATACCAATTTTAATTAAAAAAACAAAATATCATACATCACATACCATGAATTTCCTATATTCGTCCTCTCTTAAGAGAGTCCAAAAATTTCCACGTCAGCAAGCCCATACAAATCTAGTCACTGCACGTAACGCAAAAATAGTGTGTATAAGGCTTCCTCGTACGTGTGTAAAGCCATAGACGCCGCATATAACGCGGCTACTACGCAGCACCCACCACCACCACAATACCTGGGTGGTGCGTTCGCTTTATCCACGAAAATGACCGACTACTAACTAAAGACGACACTACACAGAAAATTCCACTGGCCTGTGTTCGAAACGCCGAAAACCCAATTTTAAGAGTATTGTCGTTGTCGCTTGGCTTTCCAGGTGGCATGGGTCTGCAAAGACAGAAAAGGGAGAGTAGATATATGCACTAATTGCGGATAACGATGAGATAAATTGGCAGATAGAAATAAGGGGAAGACAGGCACATGCCACCAAATTATGTTTAGTCAACCGCTTTGTCAACACCTGCCTTTTTGCACATGGCTTCCTGCAACTTTTGCTCTCCTCCATTCTTAATTTCCTTTCTGTTTTAAATATGGTGGGGGAGCTTTGGCTAAACTCTGCATCCCTGTTTCACGATGAAGTTGGCAGATAGAAATAAGGGGAAGACAGGCACATAACACCAAATTATGTTTAGTCAACCGCTTTGTCAACACCTGCCTTTTTGCACATGGCTTCCTGCAACTTTTGCTCTCCTCCATTTTTAATTTCCTTTGTTTTAAATATGGTGGGGAAGCTTTGGCTAAACTCTGCATCCCTGTTTCACGATAAAGTTGGCAGATAGAAATAAGGGGAAGACAGGCACATGCCACCAAATTATGTTTAGTCAACCGCTTTGTCAACACCTGCCTTTTTCCACATGGCTTCCTGCAACTTTTTGCTCTCCTCCATTCTTAATTTCCTTTCTGTTTTAAATATGGTGGGGGAGCTTTGGCTAAACTCTGCATCCCTGTTTCACGATAAAGTTGAATAAAACGTGGGCCACAGCCAATTTATCTATTCATCAGAGTTCTATTTGATACGGTCATTAACAATGTTTTGGATTGTGGTATTAAGGGTTAATTTAATTTGGGTGGGAACATGTCCGTCTCCCAGCCCCTTGGACAAAGCTACCACATGCTCATAATCGGGATTACAAATTTTTAAGTGGAAACCATGGTACATTTCTGAACTTTGGCTCATTTCCAGAGTCCTGTGACCACACCAGTCCATGGTTGGCTCCTTGTATTCAATTAATTCTGTGTATCTGTCAAGTTAACTGCACTAGTGCTGCCATGGAATACCCAGCTATTATGTTCCATGCATTAATTTAGCATTTAATCACACATTAAGTTAACAGTTATATCCATCGAATAAATCATGTAACGCTGATTAAAATGATTATTATCTTTCCATGTGGATTTAAATCTTTACCAAAGACATGTTGAGCTTTGAAGAATTTTTGTTTTATTATAAAGTTGACTTAAATGTGGGCTAGAGACAATTTATCTATTCATCAGAGTTTTATTTGATACAATGATTAAAAAATATTTTGGATTTTCTTGATTGTGGTTATTTAATTCAGTGGAATGATTGTTATCATTGTTATCTTTTCCATCTAGGTTTAAGTCTCCACCAATCACAGGTTGAGTTTTGATATTTTGATGATTTTTGTTATAATGCGTTTGAGTATAATTGTAGGCTGACTGGTGGTTGGGTGAAATGATTGTTATCTTTCTCATCCAGGTTCAAATCTTCAGCTTTGATATCTTGATGAATATTATTGTAATGGCTTACAGCGCTAGAGAAACACTCTTGAGTATAACTATGGGCTGGCTGGTGGTTCAGATCTATGTAAATACCATTGTTGAGCTTTGATATATTAATAAATATTGTTATAATAACTTAAGATGTAAGAAAAACACTGTGAACTACTTAATATCAACAATCTCACTCTTTCCTTCAACTATAAAAGAGGTTCAATTTGTTTCAACAGGTTCATTGCTTTTTTGTTTGATAAAAAAGAAATGTATCACATTGTTGTCATAACAATGTTTCAATGCCCTAACACTGTTTCTGCTTGTCTAAGGCCCAAGACCTAGAGACATCTAGCAAGTGTGAAAGTCTACCCCCTTACGGACCACTAGCAAGTTATTCCAGTTGGAGCGTGGTTTTCCTTGAATAAGAGCAATGCATTAACTGTTAACAGCCAAAGATAATTGTCCTCACTGCTGGTTTGACAACTGAATTATGATAGGTTTTTCCTCCTTGTTAAAAGAAAACACAATATTTCATAATTTTATTCCATGAAAGTTGATTGTAAATCATGGGCAAAGTAATGAAGTTCCAAGGTTGGTCGTACATGAGCAAAGTAATGAAGTTCCAGGGGATTCGAAGATTGTTTACTGCATTAAAATGTGAGAGTTACATGGTCCAGCTAGCCAGCCAGCGTTACCAAAGTATAATGGAATATTTCATCAAATTGATCAAGAAAAAGCACGGAAAGGATATTAGTAAGGATAGCAGAAATGAAATAAGACATTCAATGTGTTCCTTGTAATATAGAAATAAACAAAACATCTAAAGAAAAGTAATTGCATAATGATCCAGTCCAAGAAAACAAGGTCTTCCACAAACCAATTAACTCTTCTAGAAAAATTCAACAATTCCAATTTAATAATCCTATCGGCCTCTCTTTGTACCTTTTGGGACAATTGCTAGTAGTACAAGCGTAATGGGCAAAACGGTTGGATCATACGGTGGCCCATAATATTCCACCTTCCACGTGTTTATTATAACCAAACAATTTTAATGTTAGCCTCCCACCTTGATTTATGTGACATGCTTGACATTTGGATTATTGTTTGGATTTTTCTTTAATATAACCATATTTCAAATATGGTTTCACCATAACTATATGTTTTATTTTTATATATGGTTTTGTTTTAATATAACCAATTTTACATTAACACTTTTGACTTTTAGTTAAATATAAAATGATTTTCTTATGATTTGTTTTATATATAGTTATTTTAATAACTATATTAAAATTATTTTTGTTGTATGGTTATAATCCAAAAAATATTTTTGTTGCTTGTGTAGGTTTAGGAGGCCACTGGAGGGATGCCATGTGTCAAGCTGCCATGTGGGTCCCACGTGCTAACTGGGATGCCATGTGGCGCACTATGGGCCCCATTTTTTCCCCTGCCATACCAAACTTTGGCGAACTCTATCTTTTGCATACAAGCTCAGATTGATGAACCGTTCACGCCACCGCGATCAGGAAGACGAAATCTACAATCTGGTACTGGGTCGAAGTCATTCCGATGACTTTGATTTTTGAGCCTCCAGGAGTTCTCTTTGTCCTGTGTTCCTGAAGATCCACCTGGATCAACTATCCACCCAACCTTAGAAGGTTGCAGCGAAATCTTTCTTGCAGCTGTCACCCCTGAGCTAGATTCGAAAGCTTGATGTACAGTGATTTTGGTGGAATTTTAAACCAATATTATCAGTTGAAATAGGGTGCCTAGAGGATGCCTCGCCTCCATCCACCAAGTACTAAATTAATCAAGTAAAAATAGTGAACCAGCTCACTCACATACGACCATCTCCTACTTAGGAAATTAGACCAACATCATCATCTCCCACAGGGTGTCTCCACCACCTTCCTCTTGTAACCGACCAACCACCCTTGTCTTTTTGTGGGTCTATGTAGACCAACAACCTTTACAACACAACCCATACTCTCATTAAATTTTTTCCTTTCTTGCTTTTTGTTGTTGCCCAAAGAGAACATGGGCACACCCTTCATTTCTAGCTAAATTTTAATAAGTACTCATCCCATTACTATTACTTAAAACAAGAAACTTCCTCAAGAAATCTCCTTCCTCAAGCACTAGAATATGCGTCCTTTTGTCATCCATTTTCATTTACGGTTATATAATTACAAGGAATTATTTTTATTGTTTACAAAAGGAATTTACCTACAGGGGATGTCACACCATAATTCTTGCTTTATATTTATCTACTTCACCATTTTCTTTATATTTTATTTGGTAAACCCATTCGCAACCGACAATCTACAAGTTTCCATGTTCCATTTTCAATTATCGAGTCATATCCATTCAACATGGCTTGTTTCCATTCTTTATGCTTCATTTCTTTTGCAAAATTTGTTGGTGCAATGGAATCATAAGTGACTAAGGAAAAATTTGATTGAGTTGAACTTCTAGGCCTTGTTTTGTTTTGTTCATATTCATGAACATCTTTTGGTAATTGTGTGAACCCTTTTGGTCTTCTTTGTTGTCCTTGTGGTGAAGTTACTACAATAGATATGTTTTGTGTTGAATAATCACAATTTGAATAAGAGTTATCTAACTCATGAATATGCATACTGGGGGATAAGTGTTTCTCAATCCAATTTGATTTTCCTTAAGTGTTTTCTTCCTTTTCCCAGAGACTAAGGAGATAATCAAGATCTTGCATTGTTTGATTTTTGTATCTCATCAAAGACAAGACAACATCTCAACTAATAATAAACATCCCATTAGATAACATTGTATCCTCTCTTTTCATCTGAATAGCAAGAATAATGCATTTCATACTATGATTTGCTAGCTTGGTTTGTTTTTTCCTTAGGAATTAAGGCCTAGAAAGTGGAGCTAAAAACTCAAAGATTATTTATTGAAGGCTTAGTACCATACAAAGATTAATATGAACTAATTCCATGTAAGGTTTGGGAGATCGATTCCTTAGATAACTTGTTGTATGAACTTCTTCTTCCCAATTCCTTATGCTTAACCCTTTTAAGTGAAACACAGATATGGGCATTCCTATAAAAGTGTGACTCATTATTTCTATGACCCTAGTCTGTTGTGGAGTATAAGAATTGGAAAACTATATTTTTATTCCATTTCTCCTACAATGATCATTGAATTCATTTGAAGTGACTTGTTCGTGTTATCTGTTCTCAATATGTAAATCTTTTCCTTGGTGGCATTTTCAACTAATCATTGAAATTGTATGAATGTGTCAAAGGCTTATTATTTCTCCTTAAAAAATTACACCCAAGTAATCCTTGTAAAATCATATATGAAAAGAATAAAGTATCTACATCCACCAAGAGAGGATCTCACAAGACCAGAAAGATCACTATAGATTAGTTTCAAACATCTATTTTCTCACCATGTAATTGTGGGAAAAGGATTCTTATTTTGTTTTCCAATAATGCAAGCTTCACATTTAGCAATATCCTTTCTAATATGGGGAAATCCTTTAACCATACCATGTGATTTTAATAAGGCTATTAAAATTTAAGGGGAAAAATATGTAATGACATACTATTAGAGAGCTAGGAGATAAATCCACTAATGTTTCCAAATCCTGTTTGTGAGCAATTATTGTTCCTTGTAAATTTAAAAAATTTCCATCTTCAGGTCCCTTCATGATTGTTTTGACAATTCGTTTAACTAAGTTGATTTTGATCCATCCATCTTCCATGATGATCTGATGGCCTCCTTGTCTAATGCACTAAGGACAATATCTTTTTCTTAAATGTTGGAACATGCCATACATTTGAAAGTGATACTTTTCTAATTACTGGAAGAGAAAAGAAGATTGATCATTTTCCTTTAGGTGTATGAGTATTTTCACATGCCAAATAAATTGCATTTAGTTCCATATCTTGATATGTCCATAAATAATATTTTCTATAACGCATATGCAAAGTACCTTTTATATCAAATATCCAATCACCTTCAAATTCCTTTCTTGAAATTTGTTTGGTGGCCACTAGATCTACACATTAATTTTCCTAAATTCCCGTGTATACATAATCATCTTCTTCATTTTCTGCATATTGAGCTTATGTTGAAGCATGAGGCTTGGAATATTGTTTGAATTTTTGTTTATTCTTTGGACAAATCTCATTTCTTGTCCTATAATCTTCTGCGACGTGTCCAATGAAAGGACATATTTTGCATTTAGATTGACTTGTTTCTTCACCATTTTTTAAATTTTCTTGATATCACTTGAAGTATTGTTGATGTGGATCGTTTCTTCCTCTTCCTTGCCTTTTTCCACAATCATGGCCAACGCCTTTCCTTCTTCCTCTTCCTCTATAATTTCAGTAGACCAACATCTATATCTCTTGTTTTCATTATAATTACCTATTTCTCTATTTTCATTTGATGAGCCTCTTCCTCTCGGAATTTCTCCTTGCCTTGAGCTAGGAAAGAGAAGATCTTCCCATGGGTCCTTATTTTTACCAAATGACTTATCATTTACGATGACCGAGACATTAAGGGAATTAAAACTTTGATTCACCAATTTATCAACAATTTGTAATGTTTCTAGAAAATGTGGTGGAAAACATTTCATCAATATGGTGGTAGTTAAACTTTCTTCCACATCTTCAAAGTTATATTCTAGAGTTCTTTCCAAATATTTTTCAAATGAGAGATGTACTCCAAAATATCTCCCCTTTCAAGAATTTTATGTTCGATCATTTTTTAATTGAGCAATTTAGTACGAATCTCAACCTTTTTTGCTTCAAACTAAGTATCAAACAACTTCTTTTTTTTAAATTCCATGAAGTACAAGTATCAAATACATTCTCAATATGAATATACAACTCTTTAGTGACTGAAGATATCAATAGTGCAAGTGCGTTTTCATTTCATTCTTCCCATTTTTCTAGTTATGTAGCATTTGTTGATCTAGATTGTCATTAATGTCAATATGGCAATATTCTAGGATACTAAATGATGATATGAAGCCAAGGAGAAGCAGAGTAGATCCATGAAGAGACAGGAGTAAGAAGCCAAGGAGAAAAGCCATTAGGGAAGCCATCAGAAGAGGTCACTGGAAGCCACGAGAAGCAAAGAGGAACACATCATCAGAGGTGCATAAACAGTGTTAATGGAGGAGTTAACATATCAGAGAAATATCAAAGGAGTTAACATATCATAGGAATATTGCAGAATATCATAGCAGAGAATATCGGAAGTCATAGGATCTATCAGAGCAGAGCTACCAGAGCAAAGAAGAGATATTGGAGCGGTATCGAAAGTCATAGGAATAAAGAGAAACCACAGGAGCGACGAGCCAAGACAATGCAGATCTATCACAGCAGAAGAAATAAATCATGGGAGCTATCAAAGCAGAAGAAATAAATCACGAGAACCCTTTCAGCAGTATATAATATCGGCGGTAATCATATCGGCGGGTTCTATTATGTGCCACTACCCAAAACCCCCGATGCGATATGTACTGTGGACCCGAATAGTTTATGGTAACAACCCTAATGCAATATCGCATCCGCTCATTGAAACTTTCATATCGCAATTCATGAATGGATGTCACATTAATAATTGCGATTGTGATATTATTGTGGACCCGCTGCACCATTATAACATGAATTTATAGTATATCGCATCCGCATTGGAAGTCATGTATCACAAAGGAATGCCACTTAAACACTGTGATTGCTATAGCATTGTGGACCCGCTACACCATTATAACATGGCTTAACTAAATGTCACATCCGTCAAATCACAAAGTTCAAAAGGGTTGACACCGCCAGACTGTCGATTGCGATATAAGTTGTGGACCTAATTGAGTTATCAAAATAAGCTTAGTGGAATATCGAATCTGTTGGAAATAGGGGCATCTGCAATGTTATACCGTGAAGCAAAAGGGTTGCGATTGCAAGAGTTTCTGAAAGTTTCAATTGCGAATTGAGGTAGTGACGTGGCATGTGGGACCTCCCTATTGGTATAGCCTCTCCTATGAAATCCTCCATAAATATTGAGTCTATTGTATAAATATTAAAAAGGGCCTCTCTAATATAGTTTTAATATGCAACATTTTTGTAATTCGGTCTCTCTTTTGAATTAATGTGTCCTTTGAGTATTGGTGAACTCGAAGAGACAGAGGAAGCCGTAGAGTAAGCGCAAAGGAAGCTGAAGAGCAAGTGAGCGAAAAGGAAGCCAAAGGTCAGGCGTATCGGGGCATATATAACAGAGAACAAGGAAATTTTATATGTTGGCGAACTATAAGAAACAGAGGAAGCCGAAGTTCTAGCAGAGGTGGAAGAAGTAGGAGGACAGAAGTAAGTCATAGGTCCAGTAGGGTTGGGAGCAGAGAATTACAACCAAACAGATCTAGACAGTTTACAGTAGAGGGTTGGAGCCCTTGGGGTTGGTGCCTCAGAACTGGAAGGATTGGTGTCCTGGGAGTTAGTGCTTCTAAATCCAAGGTTGGTGCCTTGAGAAGACAGGGTTGGTGCTCTGGAGGTTGGAGCCTCACAAAGAGTCCAAGTTGGTGCTTGACAACTGGTCGAAGCCTTATATACATTGTACTTTATTTATTGCAAAGATTATATTAATAAAAGCATTTATTCCTGTTATCTATTTCAGTGTTCCAAATATAAATGATTTAACAAAAAAAATAACAATTGAAAAGAAATACTGATTCACCCGCCTTCTCAGTATTTCCAAAAATTGGCATCAGAGCGGGCTTCTTCATATTAGCCTAACAGCTTGAAGAAGGATTCTTAGTCATGATGAGAAATCAAGAAGTGTTAGGAAGACCTCCTCTGTTCGATGGCACAAATTTTGGTTTCTGGAAAAAGAGAAGGTCCTACTACTTAATGTCCCTTGGACCTGAAGTTTGGCATTCAGTTTTAAATGAGTACACAACTCCTTCCACTCTTCCAACAGATCAAGAAGAAAGGAAAGCCTATGTTGCAAATGTGAAAATCTATGCCAACATACTTCCCAACAACCAAAAAGAAGAAAGATTATTTCATCAAAGGCTCATCCCAGATCCAAAGAATGAATATAGAGTAACTCCAAGGAAGAATGTTGATTCGAATCATGGCTATTACAACAAGTACAAAACATTATTTCATCAAAGACCCATCTCAAATCCAAAGAATGAAGCGGGAGTAATTCCAAGGAAGAATGTTGATTCAAATCATGGCTATTACAATAGGTACAAAACTATCTTTTTTGGGCATTGTTTCTATTGTAAAAATTTTGGTCATCAAGCTAGACATTGCATGGCTCGTAAAAATGAAATTCCAAAACTGAAAGATCAAATAAACAAACCATATGGCCCCAAAGGGCAAGGACAATTCAAGACCTACTACTCTTTTGATCCCTTAGCCAAATTTGATCTGATTTTCTCATTATGTAATAATAATGGACATAATGAACAAAATTGCTCACTCAAAAGAAGAAAAGCAAAAAATGAGAATCCCAACACGGATAAATGTGGCCTAGCTCTATGTGCTCACAGCGATAAAAATCATTGGTTTGTGGATAGTGGGTGCTCCAAACACATGACAAGGGACAAAAGGAAGTTTGTCTCATTGAACAAAAAGGAAGGAAATGTATCCTTTGGAAGTGGATCTGCCAAAATTGCTGGAAAAGGAACTGTTACCCTTATTAATGGAAAAGGAAAAGCTCAAAATGTTTTGCTAGTAAACGGGCTCAAACACAATCTCCTTAGTGTTAGCCAAATCAGTGATCAAGGACATAATGTTGTCTTTAGCACTAAATACTATGAAATAAGGAACTCTTCCTCAGGGGAACTTGTGGCGAAAGAGGTTAGAACACCAGACAACATTTACATTTTGAACAAGATTCAAGAAGATAAATGTTACTTAAGTCAAACAAATGAAAGTTGGTTGTGGCACAAGCGACTTGGACATACAAGCTTCGATAACTTGATCAATATCAGCAAGATTAAAGCAGTACGATACATCCCAAAGTTATTCAAACCAAATCAAGGAATATGTGGTCCATGTCAACATGGAAAGCAAACTAGAACCAACCACAAGACAAAGGAGTTTTCTACATCAAAGCCTTTGGAGATCATCCTTGTTGATTTATGTGGACCAACTAGAACTCTGGCACTCCAAAGAGAAAGGTACTTTGCTTTATTTGTTGATGACTATACTAGAATGATGTGGTTATATTTTATAAAATATAAATCCGAAGCATTTGTGTGTTTCAAGAATCTTAAATCTCTTGTAGAAATGAGAAGGACTTAAAGATTAAGTGTCTCAGAACAGATAGAGGGGGATAATTCACATCAAAAGAATTTGATGAATTCTGTAAAATACATGGAATTGAAAGAGAACTCTCTGCTGCCAGAACACCCAAGAAAAATGGGGTAGTTGAAATAAGAAACCAAACAGTTCAAGAAATGGCAAGAACAATGTTAATAGCAGCTGACTTGCAGCCAAAATTCTGGAGAGAAGCAGTC
>APFE030658275.1:36820-58902 GCA_000404065.3 Pinus taeda
AGAGAAGCAGTCGGGACAGCTGTCTATACCTTGAATCGAACTCAATTAAGACCAAATAATGAAAAGACTCCTTATGAATTATGGAAAGGAAGACCTGCTTCAGTAAAATACTTCAAGATTTTTGGAAGCAAGTGCTTCATAAAAATCAATGATGGCTCACCAGGAAAATTTGATTCACGGGTTGACGAAGGGATCTTCCTTGGATATTCTATAAGGAGCAAAGCCTACAAGTGCTACAATAACCGACTACGGAAAATAGTGGAAAGCATTGATGTGAAGATTGATGAAGACGTTCCAGAAAAAGAAATTGAAGAATATGAAGTTGATCCTCTCATTGAAGAAGAAGAACCTGAAAAAGAAGAAAAAGACCAAGAAAAACCCAAGGAAAAAGAACCATCTCAAAGCCCTTCAAAGATGAAATTTCTCCAAAAATATCACCCAGAAGAGCAGATTATTAGCAATATGGATGAAGGGATGCAAACCCGAAGAAGGATGACAAGTACACTAAAGAAGAATGATGTTTCTCTTTTGTCCATGATAGAACCGGAAACATTTACTCAAGCAAGTGAGGATCCTCATTGGGTAAAATCCATGGAAGAATAAATGTCTCAAATTGAGAAGAATGAGACATGGGAGAAAGGACAAAAATATAATAGGAACCAAGTGGGTATTCAAAAACAAAATGAATGAAGATGGACAAATCATCAGAAACAAGGCAAGGTTTGTTTGTAAAGGCTATTCACAAATTGAAGGAATTGACTTTGAAGAAACCTTTGCACCAGTAGCTCGTGTGGAAACTATCAGGATGTTCTTGGCATTTTCTTGCTCAAAGGGATTTAAACTATCAAATGGACGTAAAATCAGCATTTTTGAATGGGGAACTCAAGGAAGAAGTCTACATGGAGCAACCAGAAGGATTTAATCTAGCAGGAGGAAAAGACTTTGTTTGTAAGTTGAAAAATGCATTATATGGGTTGAAACAAACTCCTAGAGCTTGGTACGCAAGATTGGATCACTATCTACAACAACAAGGCTTCAAGAAGGGGTTGGCAGGAAGTAATCTCTACATAAAGATAGATGAGAATAAGTTACTAGTCACACTTGTCTATGTTGATTATCTAATTTTTGCTAGTAATAATGATGAGATGAGCCTTGAGTTTGCTCAAAATATGTCAAAAGAGTTTGAGATGTCGATGATACGAGAGTTATCTTACTTCCTTGGACTACAAGTATCTCAAACCACGACAGGCATGTTCATATCTCAAGCTAAATATCTTAAAGACATGCTTAAAAGATATGGAATGGAAGACTGTACACCCTTGAGCACACCTATGACCACAAATTGCAAATTAAGCAAAGATGATGACTCCCCTCCGATAGATTCAACTCATTATGGGTTAACAATTGGAGCCCTTCTATACTTGACTGCTACGAGACCCAACATTATGCAAGCAGTAAGAATGGTGGGAAGATTTCAATTAGCTCCTAAACAATCCCATTTGTTGGTTGTAAAAAGAATTCTCAGATACTTGAAAGGAACTCTTGATTTCGGTCTTTGGTACCCTAAGTGCTCAACTCTTACTGTGACTGCATACACTGATGCTGATTGGGACGAAAGTGTCGATGATCGAAAAAGTACTAGTGGAAATGCATTCTTCTTGGGAGATTGTCTAGTATCTTGGCTCAGTAAAAAACAAACATCCATATAACTATCTACAGCTGAAGCTGAGTATATAGTTGCCGCAAATTGTTGTACTCAAATATTATGTATGAAGGAAGCCCTGAAAGATGTCAACATAGGTATAAATCAACCAATCACCATCTATTGTGATAACACAAGTGCTATCAGCCTCAGAAAAAATCTAGTGATGGACTCAAAGACCAAACATATACCAATCAAGTATCATTTCCTTTGTGAACAAGTAGCTGAACAAAACATCATCTCGGAATATATCAATACTAAGGAGCAGATAGCTAATATTTTCACAAAACCTCTTCCTCGAGAAGCATTTGAACATCTTCATCAAAAGATGGGGGTTATTTCTTTAGCATCACTTTAAGTTGATTCATAAATATGTTGTAGTTTGACAGGGGGAGTCCTTGTGCATTCCTTTGCCACTGATGTCAAAGGGGGAGAGAAGAAGAATATTGCCATCAATGATAAAGGGGGATATTGTTGATCTAGATTGCCATTGATGTCAATATGGCAATATTCTAGGATACTAAATGATGATATGTAGCCAAGGAGAAGCAGAGTAGATCCATGAAGGAACAGGAGCAAGAAGCCAAGGAGCAAAGCCATCAGGGAAGCCATCAGAAGAGGTCATTGGAAGCCACAAGAAGCAAAGAGTAACACATTAGTGGAGGTGCATAAACAATGTTAATGAAGGAGTTAACATATCAGAGAAATATCACAGGAGCTAACATATTAGAGGAGTATTGCAGAATATCAGAGCAGAGAATATCGGAATTCATAGGAGCTATCAGAGTAGAGAAGAGATATTGGAGCGGTACTGTAAGTCATAGGAATAAAGAGAAACCACAGGAGCAATGAGCCAAGACAATGTAGATATATCATAGCATAAGAAATAAATCATGGAAGCTATCAAAGCAGAAGAAATAAATCATGGGAACCCTTTCGGCATTATATAGTATCGGCAGAAATCATATCGGCGGGTTCTATTATGTGCCACTACCCAAAACCCCCGATGCGATATGTACTGTGGACCCGAATAGTTTATGGTAACAGCCCTAATGCAATATCACATCCGCTCATTGAAACTTTCATATCACAATTCATAAATGGATGTCACATTAATAACTGCGATTGCGATATTACTATGGACTCGCTGCACCATTATAGCATGACTTAATAGTATATCGCATCCACATTGGAAGTCATGTATCACAAAGGAATGCCACTTGAACACTGTGATTGTGATAGCATTGCGGACCCGCTACACCATTATAGCATGGCTTAACTAAATATCACATCCGTCAAATCACAAAGTTCAAAAGGGTTGACATTGTCGGACTGTCGACTACGATATAAGTTGTGGACTCGATTGAGTTATCAAAAGAAGCTTAGTCGGAAATAGGGGAATTGACAATGTTATATCATGAAGCCAAAGGGTTGCGATTGCAGGAGTTTCCAAAAGTTGCAACTGCGAATTGAGGTAGTGACGTGGCATGTGGGACCTCCCTGTTGGTATAGCCTCTCCTATGAAATCCTCCGTAAATATTGAGTCTATTGTATAAATATTACAGAGGGCCTCTCTGATATAGTTTTAATATGCAACATTTTTGTAATTCGGTCTCTCTTCTGAATTAACGTGTCCTTTGAGTATTGGTGAACTCCAAGAGACAAAGGAAGCCATAGAGCAAGTGCAGAGGAAGCTGAAGAGCAAGTGAGCGAAAAAGAAGCCAAAGGTCAGGCGTATCAAGGCATATATAACAGAGAACAAGGAAAGTTTATATGGTGGCGGACTGTAAGAAATAGAGGAAGCTGAAGTTTTGGTAGAGGTGGAAGAAGCAAGAGGACAAAAGTAAGTCGTAGGTCCAGCAGGGTTGGGAGCAGAGAATTACAACCAAATAGATCCAGACAATTTACAGCAGAGGGTTGGAGCCCTTGGGGTTGGTGCCTCAGAACTAGAAGAATTGGTGTCCTGGGAGTTGGTGCTCCTAAATCCAAGGTTGGTGCCTTGACAAGACAGGGTTGGTGCTCTGGAGGTTGGAGCCTCACAAAGAATCCAAGTTGGTGCTTGGCAACTGGTTGAAGCCTTATATACATTGTACTTGATTTATTGCAAATGAGTGTTATAGGGGCTTTTCCTTGACCTTCTTATATCCTCATGTAAAAAAAACATTGGTAGAGTATTTCATTTGTTCTTATGAATACTCGTTGCAAATGAGTGTTATAGGGGCTTTTCCTTGACCTTCTTATAGCCTCATGTAAAAATCCATTGGTAGAGTATTTCATTGGCTCTTATGAATACTTGAATTTGATATTATAATACTTCAATATGCACCAAATTGTCAAAATTTGAAGAAGTAACAACATTTAAAACAAGAACATACCCCACTTTGATGCGAACAACTCGTTCAAAACTTCGATACAATATAAAATATGAATGTTAATGCTTTCATAACATGGAATTGAAAACAATTCGTAAGTTATATATCTATATCTATCTTTATATTATATATTATATATATATATATATATAGATACATGCAAGTGTGTGAAGATTTGTCCATGCTATGGAGGAGCTCTAGAGGCAGAGGGTCACATCCTTAGCATTAAAAATATTCCCTCGTCATTTGGCTCCTATATATATATTATATATATATATATATATATATATATATATATAATCAATCCTCAATTTCCTTCAGGCACTCCAACAACAACCTACTCGTCCTAACATACAACATAACAACTACCAACAGATGCATTTCCTCGGTAAATTCTGGCAAAGACCATGCATTATCTTCAACCTCTTCCCTTGTTTCTTCTCCTAGAGAGGTGATATTAGTCTGCTTATAGTTTCCCTCTAGGATTATGCGTGATTCCCCCTTTCACCTACCCATGTGGATTCCCCTTCCAAGCTCCATAAAATAATAAAATATCTAAATATTGTGTGGATTTCCAAACTTGAAACTCTTGACCATTCATCCAAAGTTGCGAGATTGATTTGGATTTCAAGTGAGTGAAGGTGGAGGGAGGACTAAGTAGTGCTATTTGAAATTGATTGAGCTACTCTTTTTCATCCTCACAAAGATTTTTCTCCTCATTTCTTTGCCTTCCTTTGGAGCTTATGAATTTTGCTAATATCCCCTTAGCCTTTGATATTACCATGATTGAACTATTTATTTCTTTCTTAAATATTGCTTGATCATGTGCAGTCCATATTTTCTAATATAATTATCTAGGTAGAGCTAGCCACACTCTTCTAAATGTTGGTTTTTTTTTTCAAAATACCCTTGTTGATTCTTCTCCAATTTGAGAATATTTCTTTCAAAGAATTGGGTCTTTTAATTCAGTGTCCAATTCCAACGTAGGAAATGGACAAAATTTAATCTATAAACTCACATTCATAAAAAATATGATGTATTGATTCTACTTGAGAGTGATAAAGGGAACATCTAGAGGGCCCATGTATTCCCTTTTTGCAAATTTTTTGTTGTTAAAAAATTCTCAAGAACCAAGTTGAAAGAGTTTACTTTGGGTAACCCATCCAAGTGCCAAACAAATCTCCAAATTGTTGAATGTTTTGGAAAAGATAGAAATTGTATTTGGTGGAAATATCCCCCTTTAACAATTACATCCAAATATCCCCACCCTCTATGATCATAAAGAAATGAGTCCAAGGGTGCACAAATTTTGAGGGAGTCAAAATAAGAGAATCCAATAGGGTGAGAAGTGATGAAGGAAAATCCACATTCCACTTTAACTGGATTCCCAAAGTATTAAGACACATAGATATATCGTATAAATACTTGAGGTTTTGAGAGTTTGTCTAGAGTTTTAAAGGATTAAGACAAAGCTCACTTTCCATCAATTACTTTCCTATTATGTTATCTTGTTAAATCATATTTTTTTTACCATTTCCTAGAATCCGTGTCATTTTAATTGGATTATAGGAACAACAATTTTAAAAAAATTCTATATGGGAGATCCTTTCTTATCTTCAAGAGGATTATCTAGACATCATTTGCAGCCCCTCTCAAAGATATTTCTCATGCAAGACATTTTTCCACTAGGCTACTTGTCTTGTTATCATCTTCTAGACCATAATTGCTTTGAGTGCTAGATTCATAAGAACTAGATCCTTAATTCCTAATCCTCTTGCTGCATTTGGAGCTTTAACTGTATTCAAGTTTATTAGATGAAAATTTTATGTAGTCATATTTCCACTTTTCCATAAGAATTTCCTAATCTCTTGAGTGATTTTCTTCCTAGCATAAATTATGGTCAACATTACAAAATACCAGAATAGGGGAAAGGATAAAAAAACTAATTTTGATAAGGGCCACTCTAATAATTGGATTCAACCACTCCCCATTGATAAATTCTCAACATGATTTTCTCTAGATCACATTTCCAAAATTAGGATGAAAGGTTATATAAGCATATCAACATTCCAAGGTACTATAAATATGTCCATGATTCCTCTAGGCTTTACAAACAGTCTACCCAATCTCCACCTCTCCTAGGCTTATGGGTTCTCTTTTTGCATCAACTTTGCCTTGAAGGTTGATTTAAGATTGTTGCGAGTCCTCTTTGCCACCTCTTTCTTCCCTTGCATTAGGTTGCAGAATCACTTTTCCCTTTCTGGAAATAAGCTCTGGATGTAATTTCCAACATCGTTCATTTCCATGCCCATGCATCATGCAGTGGGTACAAAAGAACTTTCTCTTTCTTTTTGACAAGGATGTCCCCTCATGCAAAGGAGAATCATCATGCTTGATGCCTAGAATCTA
The DNA here is from genome assembly GCA_000404065.3 of Pinus taeda. NCBI lineage: Eukaryota > Viridiplantae > Streptophyta > Pinopsida > Pinales > Pinaceae > Pinus > Pinus taeda. The sequence goes on from APFE030658275.1 coordinate 43,304, forward strand.
ATCCATCCTTTTAGCCATTACGTTGTGGTTCTCACAGACAAAAACACATTGGTCAAATGCATCTTAGAAAGTACAAGGACACATGTTCCACAAATAGTCAAAATTACCATCAATTGGAAAACACCCACGAGATTTATATCTATCCCTTGGGATACAACTTTGTTGATGTGGAGTGGATAATTACATGCAAGGTCCCTTCAAGCATTCATCTTGCTTGGGAGACAATGAGCATTGTCACCACCATCTTGGTGTGACATATCATCCTTTGATGATTGTTGTGCTTCAAACCGTTTAGAGCATTCTCCAAACTCCCTTTGATCATATCCCAATTCTTGATACTTTGGTCTCTCTTGTACCATGATTGGATTGGTGATCCCTTGGTCATTGATGTCGAGGCCTCCTCCTTCATAACCCATTTTAGAAATTAGCTTCATACCAATAACTTTGGTATGTTGCTCAAATGCTGCAAAAGAGGTGTTATGAACATAAACAGAAGGAATTGTACTTGAATTTCTTATTACCTCCTTGAACTTTCCATTCATCTTTTTAGCTTCTGAATATGATGTCGACAATGCAGATGACTCAAGCCACCCACTTTTACCAATTTGCATATGGTGAGAATATTGGAGATGCTGGCAAAATGCAACATGCATCATTTTCCTCATATGGTCCATAACTGCTGTGTGAACCATGCTCACATATTGGTTTCATTTTGGAGGTGTATTTTGTTGTCATACGAGTGGAAATTTTAGAAGCTTGTTCCTCAAGCACATGCGGCAATTGAAGGCACATATGCCTCTTCTCCTCTTCAACTATTTCTAGCATTCTTCTCAACTCAATGTTCTCCATACGAAGAGCCAAATTCATCTCCTCTAGCTCTTGGAGACTCTTCTTGCCCATTCTTACAACTTGGTCAGATGAAGCTCTAATACCAATTGATCTGAAAATGGAGGAGGAGGTCAATTTCCTTTTCCTAAAAATAGGAATTGTCTCCAACGCTTTGCAAGGAAAAATGGGTCTTAACACAAAGCTGGTTTTCCAAAAGGCCTCTTCCAGTTATGAGTTAGTTTTCACATGTAAACTTAAGCATAAGCAACATAACATCACATAACGCATATAGGCATTCATGAAGAGTAGAACAAATGATTTGGTGACAGAATTCACCCCTCCTGGACTATATCTCTGAGCCTGCCAACATAGCTAGACCGCTCCATATATTCAGTGGAAAAGGAGTACATAAAAGTTTGCTGATAAAACATACTGTTATTTCCCCTTTAAGGAAATATTCTCTTGCAAATAAATCTCACATAAACATCATGACAACCTATAGTCAGTCATGAAAACATCATCAACACAAGGTGTCTCCTACAAAGACCTTGTACTCCATCTGAAATGAGCATATAAACACTTCAATTCCACATTGAAGGACAAATAGAAAACTTTCCTCAACAAGACATAGTGAGAAAAATATAGAAGAGCTGAACCCTGCAAGTAACACCTGCTGCAGTAAACTTATGAAGGTAAGAAAACCCCCACAAGGTCTTCTCCATGCTCAAATACCTTCAAGAACTGCTCCAAAACACTAATTGATCCATAACTTGAACCTGCAAAAAGTTCCTTTAAATGTGCTCAAATTAGCAAATAGAGGTCACCATTGGATCCAAAATGTCCAAAAACCCCTAGGTAGATTCTTCTTGAGCTCCAAAAGGACAAAAACTCCAAAATATATGGCCCTACAAGCTCTCCATGTAGTTTCGTTGTTATTTGTCCTACGAATTGGACCAACGGTCTAATTGTCCTACAAATTCTCCCCGTTTTCTATTGCGGAGGTGACAAATTCGCCCGTTGAAGGTGCAATTTTTTGGACACTTAAATTTCCCAATAACCCTTATGCAGAATGATCTGGCCACATGGGCCATGCAGTCAACCTTGGCCCATTAACACCCGGGTCATGGTCATATTAACACCCACGGGGCCAAGGGTCGGGCCAACTGCCCGCCCTTTCTGCCAGAGCTCTTTGCGTCAATCCGTTGTTGGCACATTGGCTGGCCCCCTTACAAGCGCTCTCTACTGGTTGCCCTTGTGACAGTTCTGTGTAGGTGCATACAACCAGGGCCTAGGGCTAGTGGTAAGCCCCCTCTCTACTGGTGCTTGTTTCGGTAAGCCAACGATTGAATGGGAATGTTGTGACCAGGGGCCGGACTAAGGTCGCGAGCCTCCTCCTCCTTGTGCCATGGTTGTGTGATGTTACAGGTGGCCAAGCGTCAGGGCTGAACGCCCGACCCCTCCAAAAATGACGTCAATGAAATTTTAAATAGCTTTTGCGCCCATAGTGGTTAAGAACCACCATGTAGAAGACTTAGTAGAGCTTGGTGTTGGTAGGCTTAAGGTTGAGGGTTTAATCTCGCTCGGGCCTTTGGCCTAAACCTTAAAATTTTATTGCGCTCTGAAGGTGCTATGTGGCAGCCGATGATTGGGCCACACAAAGCCAATCAAATTCGACCATCTGCACGAACTAGAGATTGACACTTGGCAACACCCGATTGGTCCATACCTGCACAATCACTCTGGATGATTTCAACAATACGATAACCCAATCAGCAAACCTGCTAATTTTTTAATTGTTGGGCCAAACTATCAATATACGATTACTTGAGCATACGATGTTGGATTGAGGTGAAACGAACGTTGTTGGATTCAGAACGTTGAGCACTTCGACTTGACACTGATTTCAAGACTTCTTGGGCACTTTCATTTTTGAACTAAAATTTGATCACCTGATCATGTAGGCACCTGCTGGTTGCATAATTAAATTCCACACGCAACGATTACCCACTCTGCATACTTTTAAATATACCTACACCTAAGCAAAATTGAAAATAGATATAAACATATTTTTACATGTATTTTCATTTTTTTTAGGTGTGGCTTTACTAAAAATTATGCAGAATGGGTACTCCATGCACATGGAATTTAATTCCACATCTAACAATATCCACACTTGGCATTTGAGTAAACCTATAAAGAGATATGCTAGAAATACAATAAAAAAATAGTTTTGTTCTTTTCCCTCAAAAAATATTTATCCTTAAAAGTAACCACCATCTTGAATCTTATTGACTTTCGTAAAATTAATTTTACTATTATTTTAAAGCCTATTTTTTATCTCAAAATTCTGTGAGTAATAGTTTTATTCTTTTACATCCTTATATTCTTATTTTCATTTTCTTTATTAAAATCCATTAATTAAATCTAATCATCTTTCCTAAAATTTTATTACCAAAATTTATTCACTTATTAATGTTAATATTATTTTTTAATAAAAACAAAAAAATAAAATAAAATTAAAATAAAATAATAAAAAATAAAATAAAATAAAATAAATAAAATTCACCATTATTTTTTTTAAGTTTTTCCATATAAAATATATTTCATTTTCTTTATTAAAACCATTTATTAAATTTAACCATTTTATTAACCAAATTTAATCACTTATTAATATTAATATAATTTTTTAATAAAATATATAAATAAAATAAATATTAAAAAAAATAAAATAAAAAAATCATAATTTTTTAAAATTTTATATATCATTTTCTTTATTAAAATCCCATTAATTTAAATCAAACCCTCTTTCATAAATTTTATTAACAAAAATTTAATCACTTATTAATATTAATATTATTTTTTAATAAAAAAATATTATAAATAATTTAAATAATTAAAAAATAGATTAAAAAATCATAAAATCACAATTATTCTTTTATAAGAAGAGTTTCAATGTAGATCACATGTAGAAAACCTTTGTCGACGCGTTTCGAACCAACTAGTGTGATTCATCGTCAGGACAAGTTAATGTTATATACCTAGGGGGTAATATGGGGTACAAAGGGAGGTACCCAAGGTAGCAATGTAATAATGGGATGGGCCATAGTAATAAATAAGGTGGTTAACCCATATCATGTAAGGGACCACAAGTAGTTAGTAATAATGTAATGGGCCCATGGTATTAGTCGATGGTATGAGGGAACCATGGTAATGATCCATGGTATTGTATGTATGAGGCCTATATAGAGGTTAGAGACTCCACATGGAGAGACGTCAAGTAATGTGAAGGAATTATGTCAAGGATTATTGTATGAACAGGCATATGGCTTGTGGAGTGTTCTCCTTCCTTAAGGAGTGAATGTATGGTGTTGCCCTACCTTAAGGGTTTGATATCAAAAAGAAGCATTTCTATCTATTTCGATCTTGTTATTTATTGGGTATATTTGTTATTTCTCATATATTTTGGATCAGACGATGAACCACACTAGTTGGTTCGAAACGCGTCGACAAAGGTTTTCTACATATGATTTACGTCAAAACTTTTCTTATAAATGTTAAGGATCACAAAAGCCTAAATTCAACTAGAAGATAATTATTCTTTTATTAAATTTTACATATCAATAAATATCATTTTCTTTATTAAAATCCATTAATTAAATTACCCTCTTTCGTAAATTTTATTAACAAAATTTAATCACTTATTAATATTAATATTATTTTTTAATAAAAAATATATAAAAAAACTCATAAAATTACCATCATTCTTTAGTTAAGTTTTACATATCAATAGATAGACACCAATAGTATCCGGTACGTGCGGATAGAAGTAGGAAAAACAAACCTGCTATCTTCTAATAAACAAATCACGTGTTAATTACTGTGAAAAAAAAGCATAAAAAGACACGATGGTTGCTCATATACTTTTGGTGTCACGGTATTAATAATTAAAAAACACGATGGTTGCTAATATATTTTTGGTGTCACTGTATTAATGATATTGAAATTTATCTAGAATATTCTAATAAATTTATTTTATAGTTGATGTAATCAACAACTGAAATTTCGTTTATTTCGATCAAAATAAAAAATTAATTAATTAATTATATAAAATATTTTAAAATAATATCTATTCATAAAATTTAAGCGTGAACAAATTTAATTTACATATAAAAAATTTAAATCTTTTTAAATACATATTAAATTTTTATTTAGAATAAATCTATATCAATTTTAATTAAAAAAACAAAATATCATACCTCATATATCAATTTTAATTAAAAAACAAAATATCATACATCACATACCATGAAATTCCTATATTCGTCCTCTCTTAATAGAGTCCAAAAAATTCCACGTCAGCAAGCCCATACTGCATGTAACGCAAAAATACTGTGTATAAGGCTTCCTCGTACGTTTGATTTTGGACAAAGCCACTGAGTGAGGTCGCGTATCTTAGCTTGTCATGGATCCCGCTGTCATTGCAATGGAGAATAAAGGGGAGATTTTGGATGGAAAGCCCAAAATCCCAGAAGGTTTTGTGTTTGATCCCACCAGATTCGAGCAAGACACAGGAAACCTTGCGGTATACGTATGCGGTTTCGATGACGTTCGTCTACTCCCTCATAAAGCACTACCTCTCGGTAATCTCATCCCTAGCACACTTCAGATGTTTCAGTTAGATGTATAATAGTCTTCCTTACGAGAGTTGGCAAGGTTTTAACTGTGGTTGAAAATAATTGTGAGAATTTAATTCCAGTTTCCTATATTTTGTTGCAATGAGTGGGTTGTGGGGAAAAGGGGGCAAAAGCGTAATGTTATACTTACCCAATTAGATTACAGCACTTGTAAGCAAAAACTAAATATGATGAGAAAGTCTCTGCTAATAACATATGCTTGCAACAATTTCAGTTCCTTGTTTCAAACGGAAGAAGAAAAGGAAGAGGGGCAATTAGAGGCACAATTGACGGCTTTTGTGCAGTTATATCAGCCTTTTTGTTTCGAATATTTGATGTTCCTATTCCTGTTCTGTTACTTTGTTGCATGTTCCGATGTGCTATGGCCAAAAGGGACTTGGAATTTGATCAATGCGATTGCGCTTCAAGCAAATTTAGATGATGATTGAAAACCCATTATTATTCTTCAGTACCCATTTTAAAAGAACTGGTTGCTAAAAGATCTGGTTATTTTGAGCTAACAAAATGGTATCTCAATTATAAAAATGAAATAGGTTAGTTTTAATAGTCTTTCCAGTTTTTGGGAATGGAGTATGCCTTAAAACTGTTTCTGTTTGGCTAAGAGCTCGTCTTCTTCGGATATAAAAGAACAGGTTGACCCAGAAGCATCAAGCAGAGTGAAAGCCCATCCCTTAACGACTGCCTACAGATAATTCTAGGTGGCGTGGTTTTCCTTGAATAACAATGATGATTCTTAGATAACAACCCGTGATGACTGTCCTCTCTGATGATTTGATAACAACCAGTGATGACTGTCCTCTCTGATGATTTGATAACGATAAGTTTTTCCCACTGTTAAAAAAAGTCCTTGGAATTCTGAATGTGTGGTTGCGGCTTTAAAATTGCATGAAAAATCATATATCACACTAAAAGCTCTTGCATTATTTATAGCATACTGAGAAATTTCTGCTAGTATATTGGTTTCTGAAATTGTTCTTCTAAATTGGCTTTTCCAGTAGCTTCTACTACTACTAAGTTCTAAGTTTGAAATAGTACAAGACGATCAAGGACCAGTTAACATGACCAAAGGTGATATTAAGACATGAGTTGGTTGAGAGATGGAAAGATCAAAATGTGATCATCTTGCAATTTGGGAGGAGAGCGTAACATTAGAAATAAAAGGAGTACTGTTTTCCCTGTCAAAAGGGCAAGAATAAAAGTTTGCACCTTCTTATAATTATTAATTAATTGTGAAGAAAGGGACATGCCAGTCGGGAAAAATAGAATTTCAAGTAGGAGCACATGACAATGATGAAACATTGAAAATATTTTAATTTTCTGGCATACGCACAACGATATGAATGTGTCTAACTTCTCATCTGCACAAGGTTGTTGCTTGGTGAGATTGTATTTTGCGTAAACATAATTGTGGCCTAGGCCTTGCGGATATACAAGTTCGAGGCAAAGTGTTCTCACTTAAAATAGTAATCAAATGCATACGAGGCAATGAACCTTGCAAGAATCTTGTGGATATCGAAGTTGAAGGCAAAGTGTTGTCACCTAAATAGGTAATCAGATGCATATTGGGCAACGAACCTTGCAAAATTCTTCGTTGATATAGGATAGAACAAGCAAAGCACAAAAAGCGTATCAAGGGACCCTTCAATCTGCATGGCACCATTACCTGTTCAAGAGCTTTCCATATAGAAGGTATTTTTATGTCGAAGGGAATGTGGAAAAGTTGGCAAGAGGTCTCCATCAATTTGGAACTTGATCTATTGGGTCTTACAAGGGGCCTTATCACTGGTAATAATGACATTTTGTCCTTTCTACTAATAAAGTTTCATTGTATATGTTCGAAAGGTATGGGGAAGCAATTGAGTATTAAGAGGATTAATCAGTTGAAGGACCTCTTGGATGCGCAAAGAGAAGATTGGAAAGGATGGAAACATATAGCCAAGAGTATGTTGAGAATTATAGCTTGGATAGGAACTTGTGCACATATTTAGTGTGAACATGCTAGAAGTAGTTCAAGATGTTTTCGGAAAGTATTTTTATTCTTGGAAAAAGTATTGTATTTTGCAATTCATTTTATTTAAAAAGAAGTGAAAGTTTTATATTTAGCAGTTGACTTTGAGATTGTATTTCTTGCATGACTTAGACTAAGAGTAATCTTAAAATAGATTTTCCACTAAAACTATAAAGATGGGGCAAGGTAGAGCCTTTCAACACACTTGAGCAATTGACCAAGATGAGTGACAGAGATTAAGCAATGAGGAAAGAGTTATTTCCAGCAGCGTGCAGTCTCGTATAGTTGTTCCGTATGGATCTGTATAGTAGTGGCATACAACCTATACAGTAGAGAACCATTGTTACTGTTTTTCCTAGCAATTGTACTCAAACAACTTGTAGAAGCTCAAATTTAGGGTGATTTTGGTAACCATGCAGCATATGGAGATTTGAAGGAGTAATTACCTAGGTATGAGTTGAAGTTAATTTTTATGTTTATGATGTTTAATGTCTAGCTATTGTGTGATTGATGCTATGGTATGGAATTTAATTTTAGTATTAATTAAATTCAACAATTTTTTGTTTGATTGAGATCATAAGGACATTAGTCACCTAGGGGTTGAATTTTCACATGGTATTAGTGTTAAATTTGGCAACTAGGGCCAAACTCCACCTTTGACAGCTCATATGATGACGCTGATATTTTTATTGAATTTCTCTTTCCGAGAGGTGTAAGATTGATTTAAAGATCATCTCATTCTGACATGTACAAATGGAATTATAAATTTATTTTGTTTATGGACAAATTGTCAAGGTCGGCCATCAAACTCATGTAGGCTCAAAAGCCCAAAAGACATGTCTTTTCATCCTCAATGTTGCATATAAATAGAAGGTGCACCTACCTCATTTGGACATCATTCATCCTCACACATATCTCTCTCTCCCCATCTGATTAGGTCGTACAACTTCAGGGCAGCCTTCTTCTCCTCCACACGTGCGATGTTTTACTACGATTTTCTGTTTCCAGCATTTACCAAGTTGCAGGAAGTTTGAACAGCGTTGACCTTGTTTGACTGTGATTTTTTGTGGGATTATTTCTGTTTGGGCAAGCCGCATTCTTTGGCACAGAAACCAAGATTTTCTGTGTTGTTTGACCAGCGCTGACCGCAACAAGTTTGACCATGGGTTTGAATCTATGTTGACCAATTTTGACTGATATTTTCGGGATTATTTTGGGTTGATTCGGAGTATTCTTGGAGGCCAAGTTGATTGGGTTTGACTGATCTGATTTTGGGGAAGATTTCTGATAAGTTGACTAGCGTTGAATTTCTGTTTACGGTATCCTATTGACTGTAGTTTGATTGGACAAATTTGACTGTGATTTGGGCAAGTGAATTTTGTATATTGTACTCTCTCTCCGTGTTGAACTTTTGAAGAATAATAAGAAGACTTGATGAAAGGGTTTCCCCACATTGGGGTTTTTCCCTAGCATTCGCCAAATATTGTGTCCTCTTGTCTTGGCTTATCTTCTGTTTTTTATTTATGTTCTATCTACATTTACGATCATGTTAATGTGATTGCTAATCTGGAAATTGTCATTGGGCTAATAAGAAAAATTGAAGTAAATTTCTCTTAAGCATAGAACATATGTTAATTTCTAGTATGTTCTATGCTTAAGGGCAATTTACTTCAATCTTTTGTTATTAGCCCATAATCAATTTCCATATTAGCAATCATATCAGCATGATAGTAAAATGCAGATAAAACATAAACACAAATAGTAGAAGACAAGCCAAGACAAGAGGACACAAGATGTGGCACCAGCTAGGGACAAACCCCAATGTGGGGAAACCCTTGATCAAATATTCTTATATTCTTCAATAGTTCAACAGAGAGAGATAGTACAAATATACAAAACTGATATTTAATGACAGCAATAGATAAGGCCTTGACCAGAGAAGTCAATGTTGGTCAAACAGGATAGAAATCTTCTGCTAAGTGGCTTGGTCGAACCCAGCCAACATTGGACTTCAACAGTAAGCTCAATGCATCCTTCTTGCTGTTAGGAAGATCCTCCACATGGCAACGACAAGTTGCTGCAATTACAATTCAATCTGGTCAACACACTGACCCAATACTCCACAAAATGTTGTTATCCTCCACCGTTTGCTTGCTGCACTTGCAAATCTGGTTAGGGCACAATATGCAACCCTTAACCCTCTACGCTGTCAGCAAACTAAGACTCCTAGAGCTGCGGTCCACCTAGGAGAGTCTTCCCTTATGCCATGCTGCCTCTTGCAAGCATTATATATCTCAACACTGCCTTGGAACAACCTTAGCTGCCTAGCAAAGCAGCTAGCTGTAACTGCGATCTCCTGCAATAGGCCCAAATAGTCACCTAAACAACAATGTCTTTCCTTCTCCTAAAATCGGCGTACTACCCAACAAACTCGGCTTCTAGTCTTACCCTAAGACAACCAATCTAAACAGATCTGTTATGACCTTTTCTGCTGCGGCTGGGCTCCTCTTGACTATGGTTAAGGGCCTCCTCATGGCAGCGAATTAGGCCTCTCTTTTTCTGCGGCTAGGGCTCCTCTTTTGCTGAATATTAGGGTCTCCTTGTTGCGGAATTAGGGCCTCCCTTAATTGCGAGAAAGAGCTCCTCTTGACAACGTATTGGAGCCTTCCCTTTGATTGTGGCTAGGGCTTTTCTTTTGCTGCAGATAGGTCTCTCTAGACTGTGGCTAGGGCTTTCTTGAGACTATGGTTATGGCTCCTTTTAGATCTGCGACTAGGGCTAGATCTTCTCACTAGGACTGCAGCTAGATCTCCTCTCTAGGACTACAGTTGGATGTCCTTCTTTAGGACTACGACTAGATCTCCTTCTTGACTTCTCTTGCCACCAAACCCAAACAAGTGGAGAGAGATCATGAGATATGTGTTTTAACAAATGGCTTGAGGTCTCCTCTATTTAAATGTAATGTTGAGGTTGAGTTGGGGGTAATTTGGTTGCTGGCCGACCTTGACAAATTGTTAAATAATATAAATAAATTCATATCTCCATAAATACATGTTGGAATCAGATGATCTTTTGATCAATCCTACACCTCTTGTAGAGAGGAATCCAAGAAAAATATCAGCTACCATAAATAAGATGACCCACATGGAGTCTGATCCTAGTTGGCAATTTTAACGCTCCCTCTCAAGTAGTGAGAAATCCATCTATTAATCCATCTGCCAGTCTGTCCTATCTCTGCCATCAATGCACTGCCTGCACTACTCTGCTCTCCTCTACTCTGCTCTGTTGGGCTATGAAGAAGAAGAAGTGTTCCAGAATGTATCATACCATTCTCTACTGACCCGAAGTCATTCCTAGATGAATGAGAGTGTTTCATACCACTCTTACTGATCCAAAATCAGTTCCAAATAGAGTGTCTCATTCCACTCTTACTGAGCCGAAGTCATTTCCAATTGATCCTAGATCAATATAGGTCATCCTAGCATAGGGAGTACGGTAGTACACGTTGCGTCCATCCGTAGTACTATGGTCCCTATCCTTATTTCCCTGCTCATTGGCCAAATGAGAGGTACTTCCCATGAGTTCCAGATTGCATGGGTAGGATGTCTTAGCAGAAGAAGGATGAACCACTCATCATGCCTACATGTCGCCATGGGGTATCACAGGGGAAGGTTGAACCACCCACCTTGTACACAACAAATCACTAGGGGAAGGCTGAACCACTCACCCTATGATTGTGTCTCAGCAGGAGAAGGATGAACCACTCATCCTGCCTACATAGCAAACCGCTAGGGGAAGGATAAACCACTCACCCTATGCTTTCTCATCGCTCCAAGAAGTACCCCAAGCCCCACGGAGCTCCCAAAGCTCAATATCCATATCATACAGGACCCTTAGGAGAGAGTCTCTACATGAATCCTAGTCATTCTTAGAAAGTCAAGAATTTAACCTTTCCCAGGGGCTTCATCAGAATATAGGTGACCTACTCATCAGTCCCAATATGATAGAGCCTTATTGCTCTTTGTTGTACCATATCCCGGATAAAGTGGTACTTGATGTCTATATGTTTGGAGTGATCATGAAATACAGGATTCTTTGACAATCAAATCCCGCTCTGGTTGTCACAGAGGATCACGGTCGTATCCAACACATGTCCAAACATCTCACTAAAGGGCTTCCACAACCAGACAACTTCACAAGAGGCCATACTCGCAGCTGTGTATCTGGCCTCAGCGGTGCTCAAAGCAAACGACTTCTACTTCCTGCTCATCCAGGATATCGAAGCAGAAACCAAAGAGAAACAACATCTAGAAGTGCCCTTTCGATCCATCACACTACCTGCCCAATTAGCATTAGAATAACCATGTAGTACCTCATCTTCGACAGTGTATCTCAATCCATGAATGATTTTTCCTCGAAGATATCTCAGAAGATTCTTGGCACCAATCCAATGTGTGTGATGAGGCTCAACCATATATTGGCTCAACGTGTTAGCTGCAAAACATATATCCAGACAAGAGTTCACCAAGAACATTAGTGCTCCTATGAGTTGATGATACTCAGAGGCATTTCCCAATTCAGGTTTGGCATCACTATCGCATAACTTCTTAAATTTAAGCACCATTGGGGTAGTCACGGGTTTGCAATCCACCATTCCAAATTCGGAATCCAACTCCCTCTTATGTTTGTAAATGAGAAGGTCTCCACATGTCAAAAAGAGGTTGTCCACATAAAGTACCAGTATGAGAGGATTATCATCTTCAACCTTAAAGTAAAGATTTGGATCGACTTCACTCCTTGTGAATCTTAGCTTCATCAGATAGTTGTCAGTCCTCTCAAACCAAGCCCAGGGTGCTTGCTTCAACTCATAGAGATCTTTCTTTAATCTGTATACATGAGATTCCTGGTCATGAACCTCAAACCCATTGGGTTGTTCCACATCTGTGGTCTTGCTATTACTTGTAAGTTTTCCCTTGGTACATCTCAAACATATACCTTCATGCTCTTCTTTGAACTCGGGCATCCCTGTCACCATCTGTCTCATATCGGGTAGGGCCTTGTAATGAAGATGGGCAAACCTCCGGTGCCATAGTTCAGATTGTAGAGATGTGTTAGAAGACATGGTCCCCAATGGACTTCCTGCAACTTGATACAAAGTGCCAACCCTGAACCCAAGAGTAAAAGCATCTTTAAAATTCCTTTTCCAAACATGTACCTTTCCATCGATGAATGCCACCTTGTAACCTTTGTCTTCCATTGTTGAAATGGACACCAGGTTCTTCTTGAGATCAGGTACATATAGATCTTCTTGTAAATGAATTGAGTTACCCCGATTCAATTGGAGGGCAACATTCCCTACACCCTTTACGGGATAGGTGGCATCGTCTCCAAGAATAATCTCCAAGTTTGTTTCCTTCTCTATCAGATTAGAGAGAGCTTCCTTGTATCAGGTGAAGTGCCTTGAAGCACCACTATCAATAAGCCAATTTCCCAAAGTGTTCGGAGGAGAGGTGTGGAGAGGGCCGATATAAGATAATACTCCTTTTGCTTATTATTAACAACATTTAATTCTTCATACTTAGAGTTCCTATATTTCTTGGAGGGTAGACCATTTGCTTGATGTTCCTTTTTCCTTTTTTCCTTTTCCATTGTACCTATCATTCCTTCAATCATTGTTGACAAAGTTGCCCCTGGAGTGATTGTGATCATCATCATGTGATGTGTCCCTTCTATTTGGACACTCCCTCGCATAGTGGCCAAACTTATTGCAAACAAAGCAGCGTCCTTTCCTTCCACCCTTAGATCTGGGCTTTCCATTGAAGTGTCCTTTAGACCCAGTATTATTTCTCCTTTTGGCATGAGTGGAGAAAGAAGTGGGGTTGCCTCTATTAGAAGGCATTTCTTGCTCCACCATTCTTGTTTCTTCTTGAATGAATCTTGACATCAATTCTTGAAATCCCGGAATTCGATCATTTTTGAGTATAGTGGTTCTAAATATATACCACTTGACTGGGAGTCCTCCAAGGTTAGTGATAGTAAGTTCCCTGTCAGGAATGACTTCTCCAATCGATAGAAGATCATTCGTGATCTCAGTGATATTTAAGAAGTAGGATTGAGTATCCTCGTCCTTGACCTTCTTAATATCCTTCAACTTATTTTTGAGAAAAAAAAATTGATTTGATTTAGATCAGAGATGTAGGCCACTAGACGCTTGTCAATGGAATCTCTAATAATCTTCTTCTCTTTGACTTCAGCCTTGGTGTACTTGTTCTTTGTAGCAGTCGGTGCATTTGATGGAGGCTCAGGGATTTTACCCTTCACATAATCCAACACTTCTTATTCTTCCGATGTCAGATCAAGAGACATCTTCCATCCACGATAGTCATCGTTTTCATGGAGCTTATTTTCAGCCGGGAAGTGGGATGTGGAACCCATTGAGCCTTTTGTCCTTTCCAACTGCCTTTGGTGATTTCTCTTTCACTCTTGTTTGAGCTTTGTCTTCACCTCAGCTTTGATACCATGTTAATTTTTGGTATGTTCTATGCTTAAGAGCAATTTACTTCAATTTTTCTTATTAGCCCAATATCAATTTCCAGAATCACATCAGCATCATAGTGAAATGCAGATAGAACATAAACATAAAGAGTTGAAGACAAGCCAAGACAAGAGAACACAAGATGTGGCACCAACCAGGGACAAACCCCAATGTGGGGAAACCCTTGAACAAAATCTTCATATATTCTTTAATAGTTCAGTAGAGAGAGATAGTACAAATATACAAAACTGATATTTAATGATAGCAGCAGATAAGGCCTTGACCATAGAAGTCAATGTTGGTCAAACAGGATAGAAATCTTCAGCTAAGTGGCTTGGTCAAACCCAGCCCACATTGGCCTTCAACATTAAACTCAATGCATCCTTCTTGTTGTTAGGAACATCCTCCACATTGTAGCAACAGGCTGCTGCAATCACGATTCAATTCGGTAAACACATTGACCCAACACTCCTCCACAAAATGTTGTTGTCCTCCACTGTTTGCTTGCTACTCCTGCAAATTTGGTCAAGGCACAATATGCAGCCCTTAACCCTCCACGCTGTCAACAAACTAAGCCCTCCTAGAGCCGCGGTCCACCTAGGAGAGTCTTCCCTTATGCCATGTTGCCTCTTGCAAGCATTATATATCTCAACGCTGCCTTGGAACAACCTTAGCTTCTTGCTATTTCTTGCAGCCTAGCAAAGCAGCTAGCTATAACTGCGATCTCCTACAATAGGCCCAAATAGTCACCTAAACAAAAATGTCTTGTCTTCTCCTAAACTCGACCTACTTCCCAACAAACTCGGCTTCTATCATCAAGGGCTAAGATCATCTTGAAGTTGATCCGTGTGAGTTTCTAGACTATTCTCACCTTGAATTAATTAATTTTGATTAATTAACCAATTTTCCTAAGTTTAGACTTAGGAAACATTAAAAAAGTAGGTTAATAATCTAATTAAGTCATCTCTAGGTGGAATTTCCAGAAATGATTTATGGGTTTTGGAGATCTCATGCATTCTAGCCTCCGCACCAAATTTTGTGACTAGAACACATCCGATGCTACAAAAACTAACACTCCCTCTTAACAAGGAATGCGTTCTAATGTTGCACACCCTGCCATAAAACCCTATTTCTGTATCATCCTCTATCATGTTGCTAATTTATGGCCACTATTGCCCAAAAACCCTGCATCTTCACTGCAACTCCCTCTCATGTGTTGTTGTTGCAATTGTAGCTAGTGTAACTGAGAAGCATCCAAAATACTGAATCATTTATGTTCAGTATGATGCATCTGGCTCTTGAGTTTTGACTGCTACTAGCCTCTCTACTGTCACTGAAGAATCTGTTGGGTCCCCATAATACTAGTGATTACCCCATTACTATTGTAGTTGTACCCCTTATTAATATTGTTGTGCCCCTATTGTGCCCATATTATTACTATTGTGCCCCATGGAAGCCCACTATTGTTATTATTGTGCCCTTACATTATTATTGTTATGTAGGCTCTGATTATGTTATGACCCCTTAGACTCCT